>PNEQ01059493.1:0-15753 GCA_003012365.1 Medauroidea extradentata
CCCTTCTCGGGTCGGTCTGTGGTGATTGGCCGGCCGCTCGCCTAATGAAGAGACGGCTCGGGCGCGAGGGGGCGGTCCTTCCCTCCTCTGTGGTCTCTGTGCTGCGGGTGGCGTGTCTACAGGCGGCAAAGTGTCTTGTAGGAAAAATACGTTAAATTATCCTTGCCCAGGGTTTTTGTGAACGAAGGATAACTAAGGACGGGTTAGGTAGGCTTTATATTAAATATTTGGAGTCAGGTTAGAGTGCACTGATGTGTGCGGGAGTAATAAGGGTAGAAAGGATTAACAATGGGTGCAGGAATATGGAACGGGCAGGATGAGGCGGCGGCTTCACAGCTCAAGACGCTGCGAGCATGCGTCAACTAATTAGAAAAAAAGAAAATTTTAACTTAAAAAAACAGCTTACAAGTTGTTATACGTGTCTTGCTTAAAGTGTTATACAACAAACTAAACGTTTTAAGCATAAAAATGTCACTTTCATAGGGTATTTTGAGTACAACAAGGGCATAGTCACAAATTACTCTGAAATTTAAATTTCAGCAGTAAATAATATAAAACAAAACAATTTGTCAAAATACAACATTTTGCGCGTTTAACAACATACTAAATTCGTAAGTTCACAAATGCTATTGTTCTAGTTTTACTGTGCAACAATATTGTAAGAGCAAGAAACCCATAACCTTTTTTTTACTTTTATTTTGAAATAATAATTGATGTTTATAAATCGGTAGACATACACGTATTTTATATATATAAATATATATATATATATATATATATACACATACATATGAGGGGTTAACTTTCAAAATCAGACATGTCCGCCTTATCTAGCTGTAGAAAAAGTGAATAACCATCATATTTTATAGCACTAACTGAGAATAAACATACTCATTTCAATAAGACATGTGTTTTTTAAGAAGTCTGAGTTCATACTCGTATGTAACACATCTTATTTATTTAGAAAGGGCAGTTTACTCACTTTCGGGATTTTGGACATGTCTGGTTTAGAATGTTTGCTCCTCATATATATATATATATATATATATATATATATATATATATATATATATATATATATATATATATATATAACGTGCTAGACAACATAGCATAAGTTTTAAGTTTAAAAAGTGGCTATATAGTGACAGGATGTAACAAAACGTTACCATTATTTTTCTAATTGTTTTTATTTTATCTCTTTTAAAAAATAGAATGCATCTAAATAATAGAATATCAATTTTATTTTATATGCTGAGCAGCATAATCCTAAGTTTATAAAAGCCAATTAATAGTGAGAAATATCAATGTTGCCACTTACCTGAATTTCCCCTGACTCATCTTCTTCCTCTAAACGGCTGTTAGGGCAGCTTCGTTCCCTTGCAACGTATGCACATTACTGAGCGAGCTAGAATCGAAGTCCTGTAGATGCAGCGAATCCCACGGTCAGATTTGCAGCCACAACTTATCATGTTCCGTAGCTCATCTGTGCAGGAGCCAAGCGGACTAACGTTACGCAACATTTTTTCCATGTCCAGACTTGAGGGAAAAGTGAAGTGTCCATCCACTCTAGGACCTTAAAGAAAAGTTTAAGCGAAGTTGTGTTTATGACAGTCACAATGCAGTATTAATTATCAGATAAGAAAATCTTACGTGTATGTACATCGTCACTGAATGTTGTTCGCATGCAGCGTTTGTTGAGTGGAAGCATTGCCAGGTAGAAGCATGTGTTGGCTGCTTTCCTGGCAAGAGTACGAGCAAATATAATGATCCTGAGTTCGTCTACACTGAAGGATTTCTCGCTAATGCAAAGTTTCATAACAAACTTCCCAGCAGCAATTAAATACGACTTGACAGTATGTAACAGAGTACAAGAGTCCAACATGTTATGTGGTGGTGTTTTGTTTGTCGTAAGGAAACTTTGTTGCTGCACATAAGTTCATATGCAAAACGTAACCGTCTTGATCCCCACTACAAGCCCATTCATTCTGTAGCGTGACTTACTACACGCCCTGTAATTAACAAAAATGATGAAGTAACACCTTTAAGATCAAGAATAAAGTAATTTAAGATATAATACCACAATGTTTAGGATAACTATTGTCTCCAAACTTCATCCTAGTAGTCCCAAAGTATTTTAAAAAAACACACACACTATCAACAAGATCTTAGTCACACATATACATACCTATATTAAACAATTATTTTCCCCATGCTAAATTAACTTCTTGATTCAATTTATAAAATTGGTTGGCTGTAATGTAAAAAATAATTACTTCAACCTAGCATTAGTTTATTTTATTGCCTACAATACATTGTTGTGTAGTTAGTGAGTGCGAGGAAGGGGGAGCACGACACATGGGTGATTAGCGCCCACAGATAGCATAAAAACAAGGAAAAAAAGCCTCCATAGGAGGCAACACACAATCAACAAGAAATACACAAAGTCAAACAAAATAGACCCTAACTCCACAGGAGTTAAGACAGAAAAAATATGCAAAAACACATTAACAAATTAAAAAGCTATGAAAAGTCCGTACAAAATAACAAAAAAAAAACACAAAAAGTGACATGATCTTTGAAAGAACTGTGCAATGGGAGTGCATGACTGGACTCAGTTTCTTGGACGTACTCCATTGCAAATTGAACGACTGTCAAAGAAAACTATACAAATAAAAGAAAACCATAATAAAGCAGAGTATGCTTTAGTCAGCAAGATACATATACAACAAGAAATTCCAAAATGGAATCGGGTCAAATAGAAACAAGGAACAAACAGATAATAAATGAAAATAATAAAAAATAAAATAAAAAACCAAGTAACATGCGACACAACGATGAGATGAAACAAAAAAAAAACACAGCAAATATCAGACACGAACAGAAAAATAACAAAAAGACACAACAAATAGACGAGACAAAACGCAACAGATAACAGACATAAACAGAAAAGACAAACGACACAACGAAGAGACGAAACAAGACACCGTAGTTTTCCAGACAGACAGTGTTACGACGTTTCGGGAACTGGAATATGTTCCCGTCATCAGGTAGACACACATGGTTCAGGAACACGAGTGCGACTGATGGTTTTCTTTTATTTGTATAGTTTTTCTTTGACAGTCGTTCAATTTGCAATGGAGTACGTCCAAGAAACTGAGTCCAGTCACAAAAAGTGACAATCCACAACAGACTAAAAAGACCCATCGCACGTAAAAATGAGAGCAAGCCGCTCACAGACGAGTCCTCCACACACAAGATTACCCTGGGGTCATCAGTAAGATGAAAAGTTCGATGGGCCTGGTCATATCTGTGGCACTCCAACAGAGTGTGATTCACAGACAATAGAGTGTCACAGACAGGACAATTAGGAGGGGGTTCAGAACAAAGCAAGTGCCTGTGCGTAGCGCGAGTGTGATCAATCCGAAGACTTGTCAGGAGGACATCCTCCTGTCTTGTTAGTAAATTAGGACGCTTGGGGACACCCGAGTCAGTAAGGACCCGAAGTTTGTTTGTTAGAGGGATGGCATGCCATTCCCTCTGTCAGGAATCCCAGACCAAAGTTCGGACAGCATGCAGCACATCACACAAAGGAACACGAAGGTCACACGGTGGAAGTCTACATGCTTCCTTCACTGCCACATCTGCCACATCACTGCCAGGAATACCGACATGGCCAGGCATCCACAGGAAGATCACCTGGACCCCAACACGGTCAGCCATCCTCATCGTGAGAAGGGGTGAACTGAGGAGCCAGTTAACAAGGCTTGTAGAGCACCAATCAAATCGGAACAGACCAGACACTTGTGGAAAGACCCCCTACCAATAAAACACACAGCTTTAAAAACAGCGTAAAGTTCTGCCGTAAAAATACCGCATGACGGATGAAGTCCAAAAATATACCTCTCGGCACCTATACAATAAAGGCACAAGCAGTAGAGGTATCAGTTTTGGAGCCGTCGATGTAAAAGCAGGCAAAACCCTTAAAATTGGACGTCACAAAATCGTTAAAAAGGCCTTGGTAAATGTATGCAAGAGAGGTCGCCTTCGTAAAGTTTGCCGGATCAAGCCATACCAACACCTGGTGCATCGCCCCTAATGGTTCTTGGCGCCGGACAGGCAGCACATGCTTTGGAACGTCACTCCGAGCATGGGAGTGCAAGCAACGGACACACACAGGTTTGGTGGCTCGAGGTCTGGCATCATACATTTGCACATGCGAAGAGTGGTGAAAGACATCATGCAATAAATGGGAAGGGTTGGAAAATACTCTCAATCCGTACCGCAGCTGAAGCTGTTCGCGCCGATAATGTAGTGGTGGTTCACCAGTCTTCGCACAGAGACTCAAGACTGGGCTTGTGCGAAAGCACCAGTCGCAATAAGGATTCCAGCATGGTGAACCGAGTCCAACATCTTCAGCACAGATAGGCGTGCTGAAGAGTAGGCTTGACTACCATAGTAGAGCTTGCTTCAAATTAGAGCTCTGTAGAAGGCGGAGCAATGTTTCCCTGTCTGATCCCCAAGTCCGACCACTAAGCATTTTCAAGAGTGCGACATCCCGCAAACACCGAAACTTAAGACGTTTCATATGACCCTCCAAGAAAGCTTGGAATCAAAGACAAGGCCTAAAAACTTCACATGGCCACAAACTCGCAAAGTAAAATAACCTCAGGGGATGGAAAAGCGCAACATTTACGGCAAAAGTGAGATTTGCAGCGGAGAAGCGAAATCGGCAACTGTCAGCCCAGTGAGCAAGCCTGTGGACAGCCAGTTGGATCTGAGACTCCGCAGCACACAGGGTAGATGAGCGAACAATATATCATAAAGTCATCCACATTAAGTTTACATTCACACAAAAAGGGTGGGGGGGGGGTTGGTGGACAACAGATACATTGCTGTTTATAGCTATAGCAAATAGGGTAACACTCAAAATACTACCGTGAGGCACGCAAATTTCCTGAACGAACTCCTGTGAATATACTCCTCTATTTCTAACACGGAAAGTTCTACAATACATAAAATTATTAATAAATTTAGGAAGATGTCCACGAAAACCCCATGCATGTAATTGTTTCAGGGCACCATGACACTATCAGTGTCATAGGTCTTACATACATAAAAAAAGACTGCAAGGAGGTGTTTTCGTTGTATAAAATAATAATGAATAGCTGTCTCTAAGCCGACAAGATGATATACAGCTAAACGATGTCGGCGAAACCCACATTGGAAAGCAATACAAAACCCCACGACTCGAGACAATACATTAGCCGAGCATTTATAATTCTCTCAATTGTTTTGCAAAGACAGCTAGTCAACGAAATCGGTCGATAACTGGACACATCCCTTAGTATTTCCCAGGCTTTAAAACGGGTATCAGGGTTGAGACACCCCCTTGGGAAGGGAAGCACCCAGATTCCCAGATAAAATATTCAGACTAAGAAATTTATTTTTCCCTTCAAGTGGCAGGCTTTGAAGTATTGCATAATGGTTACAATCTGGGCCAACAGAAGTGTGTTTAGAGCGTGATAAAGATATCTAGAGTTAACTAAGATAGAATGGTTTATTATAGTCTTCTCCCTGCTATTATGATTTCCCAACCCGACAGCGCCTCGGAAAAAACAAGAATGCGGCCAGGGGAGTTTTGTAATCACAAAACTATAAACGACCGGCGGAGCAACGCAACACCGGGCTGCTCGAAATGCCATTACGTCAGGAAAATAATTGGGACTGTTTTGGCATGAGGAAATCGCAATTGTAGCAGGGAAGGCTCCACCCTTAAAGTCATAAGGAGCCAATCAAAAGGCTGGAAAAAGGTGACAAGAGGTGGGGGCGCGAAGAGTGGAGGAAGGCTACCGACGAGAGGCATGGGGAGTCTCTCTCGAGCGGCGACGGGACCAAGAGGTACTGCTTCGAGACCAGCGGGGACCCATCGGCGACGTGGACTTCTCCTACTACGACCACGGCGTCTGTCACACTGGTGAGTATTAAGCTGCTTATTATGTACGGAGAGCAATCCTGATCCTTAGCTCCTGTCTCGCCTACATGTCTATCCTTCCTTCCGATATTATTTTATACCGTATCTTTGTATTAGTCTTCCTAATAGTATTTAAGAGTGTTATTCCCTACTTGATCTATTTCTCTTATCCTTACCTTCCTATATAATTTATATTTCCTTGGTGCTCTAGCCATAAGCAAGAGGCCATAAAATATAAATTAGAACACTGGTGGAGGCACCGAAGTCGACACTCTGCCCCTCACAGCGAGCCTTTACGGCCTGAAATAATGGTGGGTATCGGTTCCTGCTCGAATACTGATGGAATGTCTGTCCCAGTATGTTGCAAATTCCTCGGCATCAGGAATAACAACATCATTATGTCAAATAAAGGGAATATTTACACTAACAGGTAGGCCGATTGTCTTTCTCACATTATCTTAAACATATTTACTGGTAGTGTGTACAATAAGATATGACAGAAATGTCCTACGAGACTTCCGTTTCCTGTCGCATATTACTCGCCTAGCCCGTGCCCTGGTGATGCGAAATAGCTCTAAGTTCGGCTGAGTGGGATGCATCGTAAACCTTTGGAGCGTACTTCGCCAGGCACAGATTGCATCCTTGCACTCATCATTTACCAGGGCACACTACAAAACTGACGAGAAGATGACTTTTGGATGGCAACTTCTGTTGCTGACACCACTGCTGCAACGAAGGGACGAGACAGTCACATTAACTTCATGAGAAAGGTCCTCAGTAAAGTGGAGTGACTGTCTGTAACATTCCCCGTTTGCCCTTTTAATCACCCAACGAGTGGGAACTGGCAGGGCAGAATGAGACAGTGCAAAACTGGAAAACGGTCACTACCACAGAGATCTGGGTAGACACTCAAATCAAAGTGGGTAACCAGGGCTGGGCTACAAAAGGACCAGACGATACACGAAGTGGTGACAGTATGAGAAGTAAAGTGTGTAGGAGTGACATTGTTCAATAAGACCAAGTTAGTATTGGTAAACAAAGACTCAATCACACGACTTCTGCCATCCCGAAGCGATGATCCCAACAGCTCGTGAGCATTTAAATCACCCAAAAGAAGGAAAGGAGATGGGAGCTGGGATATTAAATCATATAAATCGACGAGGGGAAAAATTTGTGTTGGAGGTATGTACATGCAACAAATAGTTAATTATGTGCCAAGATAAACCCTCACTGCTACTGCTTGCAGTCTGGTAGTAAGAGCCACAGCTGCATGATAGATTGCATCACTGACCATGACACACACACCACCGCATGCCCGATCAATATCTGTTTAATCTTCGCGGTCGACTGTGTAGCCTCGTAAAGTGACGCCAGTTTTCCGGAAATGACCGATGGGGTCAGTGATGCAATCAGTTGCCATAGTTCTGCACGGCCGCTAAGTAATGTCGGCAATTCCATCGGAGGTACATGAATAATATGAGAAAGAGAGGGTAGTCTTTACTTTTATATTTTCCCCTTATGTCTACTTAAAATGTGTTTGAAGAATTCTGAGCCATCATTACCATCAGGAGCATAATCCACCAACATATCTGCTTCTGACACCTCAGGGACAGGTTTACGAGGTGGTGAAGCGATAGCAGTCTTACTGCTCGTAGAAGATGCAGTAGAAATACCCGGAGGTGTTGTTGACTTGACAGAACTCTCCTGATTCGATGACGTATCGGCTTTAGTATTCTGTATCAGTGGTGCTTTTTGGCGTAGTTTTACAGAAGCAGGTTTAGTAGGAAGTTTCAAATTGGGGGTCTACTATGTGTCCCGACTGTCGTGGCCCGAATGGCCAGGGCCTTTTGTGGCTCTTATACAACGACAGAATCCTCCGTCTGTGACGCCACATCGACAGTCGGGGTATATGCATCCTTCATCGGTCGTCGAGCAATGCCAACTGTACTTTACGTAAAATAGGCCGAAGCCTTTCTTGGGATTTGAACCTCTTCCATGCTCCACCAATTGAAACTTTGTCAGTTGTTCTGAATGGCTGAATACTGCTCTTCTTGTAAAACAGGACATTCCTTCGACCACACTGTGCGTTTTCCTTGACAGTTAACACATGTCAATGATTTGCTTCATTCCTCTTTTTCCGGGTGTACAGGTTCGGCACACTTTAAGCATATTGCTGGTGATTTGTAATTGGCAGACGAATTGCCATACCTCCGCTTCTTCTCCACTCCTGTGCTACAGCTGTCAAACAGTTTTACACGAACGTTCAGGTAACCGATTTTCAGGGTTTCTGGTAAGACTGGAACACCAAATGTCAGGAACAAAGTAGCAGTTGAAACTAGTACACCATCAGATTTTTGTGTGATTCGGCGGATGTGTGTAGCATACTGTGTCCGGAGTTCCTGCAATAATTGTGAATCTGGAACATCGATCAGATCGGAACACCAAATGACACCCTTACTCAACTTCAGTGCGACATGGGGTGTTACTTCAACGGGGAACTTCTTTGGTGCCCCGTTGAAGACCTTCATTGCTTGCAGCCCACATGACTGGGCAGCATTTGATGCCGCGATCAGAAGCTGTGTTCTAATTTTTTTTTTGCAGTCTTTCACTGCACCACAAGCAGCACCTATTCATTACTTTTTGGAGCTCAAAGAGAGACACTTTCTCGAAAGTGTGCCCTTCAACACCTTTCACTACTAAAAACAGAGGAGTCCGTAACTTCTTTTCACGAATTACATCGACATCATGATCCGAATCAAGACCATTATCACTGCGCTGTCTTGTGGCTGTTGAGGGAGTCCCCCTGCGGGGTGCTTTTGGAAGCCATGATGAATGCCCCCTCCCCTCTTTTTTGAGTACTGTCGGACTCAACCTGTCGTTCGGGGTGGAAGAAAAATAGAAGTCGGCAGTTCAAAACACCTCACAGTTTCTGCGTTGGGAGGTGGACCTACCTTCCACAGATCTAAGCAGTGCATAGGAGCAGCTAATCTTCGCAAATATTCACTGCAAAATACTGCCCCAGTAGCACACCGAAGTTTACACCGGGGAATACCAGGGATAGATCGTACATCCTGAGCGATGTTAGCTTTATATCCCTACCTGGGAAAACATCCCAGGCTCCCCACTATAGAGATCACCCTTTGGTGCCATTTCAGGGGACTTGTGGTCGATTACACCGGCCTCCTCCGTACAGTGGTAACATATCCCAGCGAGTTTGGGTGCAAGGCAGATAGGCTTTGACAACCCGTCCTAATAGGAGGGCACCAGGTGGTGCTACATGGGTGCATATGTGCGTGGATACAAGCTCCGCACCTATATTGACCTACTGGGCCAGTGAGAATGGTTCGCTAAACCGTCACTAACAAAGACACCACATAGGGTCATACAATTCGGAAGCAGCACTCATGAACGAGGGTAGACCTCATTAGGAATAAGAGCACCGCCCTGGCCTCAGACGATGATAAAGAGAAGGAAGACATGATGGGACCTTGTGAGATGGAAAGAGAAAGGGTGACGAGATGGTATAAGATGAAGGAGGAAAAATTAATTGTAGGTCCATACAAATTTCAGGTCCAGACCGCACACCGATTAGTCACCTCGTACGACAAGCACGGGTTGGCTGTGGTGGTATTATACCCCGCCCCACATTGGGGAGGCACTGTTCGAAATGTGGCTGGTGATAGTGTGGCTGGTGATAGTGTCACTGGGATGGTATGATGTAGGCTGTGAGGCAGCCTGATTGTGGCTGCTGGCCTGGTGTGAGAGACTTGAAATAAAATGTAATACAGCAAGCAAAGAAACACTGTGTGAAAATTAATAACCATTATACCTTTGAATTACTAATAAAGATTAAATTCAACTAATACATCCCATTAATAGGCTATTAAATATAATAAAACATGTGACAGAAATATACAAATAAAAATAACATAATACTGATACAACGACACAGTTTCCTTCATGCTCCACAATCACAATTGTGTCAGATAAAATTTCCTTCTATGCAAGTGAACATATTGCATGTATACTGCGTGGGGAAATTGTGCTGTGTAAAAGACCATGGGGGATTTTAGGCAATTATTACACAGGCGATTGCGTGGAAGAGCTGCGCAAGAAATAAATTGCGAAAGTGTAAAACCAGCTTTAGACACCCCATGACCAATAAAAACATACATTGTGATGAGGTACCTACAGTCTTGACTCACACTAAATAATAACACGACTTTTACAAGTCGCCTTTGATGACTTGCCTTCTGGTTACCTCTCAGTGCAATAAGTATTCCTTTATGCGACTATTATTTAACTATTTTAATGGCAACAAAATATGTTCTTGTATTAATTTGTATACCAGTAAACAAACATTGTATTTGCAGTAAAACTAATTTTTTATTGTTCGTATTGAAACAAAATAGTGAAGGCTGTGCTTGTGTGTGAGAGGCGAAATTCAATTATGTGCTACGAGCGACGATGAGTGGCTCACGTATCGTTAATATCGCCTCTTGTGCGGGCACTGTGTTCCGAATGTAACACTTTTACTGAGGGGCTTTAGGTGGTGAACATTTTAATTTAATGAACCAATCACTGTAGCTAATTACAATGTAATTTCAAACCTCAATTCCATACATAAATATTTTGAAAAAAAAAAAAAAACTGATTTAAGCAACATTTGAAGACTTTAAGATAATACTTCCAATGTGTGTGGTGTCTTCAAAGTCTTATTCACAAGAAGTTTAAAGTGTGTTCCTTTAAGTAGATAAGCAATGTGGACACACTTTGTAACGCGCCCAAATGGTTGTAACCACAATTAATTATATTTAGTTGTCATAAGTGTTACTCAACCATCATAAATGCCATTTTTACTCATAACTATGTCTTGCAACCACTCTACCTTCTCGTCATTATGTCAGGATGATGGTAAAATAGTTTTCATAAAGGAATCATCAATGTATCAGGTTTTATATGAAAAAGCAGGAATTTGTATATATTAAATATTTGTGGACACGATAAGGTGCAGGGCAAAGTGTCTGGGACCTTTCGCTCCCCTCCAAGCTCAAGTCACTCTCCTAACTGCTGAACAGGAAGGTAGGGGAGACAGCCAATAGTTTGTAAGACGTGATAGTAATATATATATTTGTTAATAAAGATATAAGGAATGCGAACGAGGCATAAATCATTTTGTGTGTATATAACCAAGAATAATAAAGAACTTATTCAGTAAATACGGTTCTAGTGGGGCGGAGCTGTCCGCGAGGGGCGGGGCCATCGGACGGAAGCTGGCTTCTGATTGACCCACATCGAACCGAAGCTTGCGGGTCAAGCGACGAGGATTTTTTGCGCGAAACATAAGCCAAGCGAAGCAGCGGTAAAGCATGTCGCCCACTTGAACGCGGCGCGCAGAAATTTAGCTGCCCGAGAAAATTACATATGATAGAACATGCAGCGCGGCGCGGTGAGTCACTTCTCCTGGAGAAGTCTCGAGACTTCTCTGGCAACCGTTCCTCTCAGCGGCGCGCCACGTCGCGTCCATGTGAGAGAAGGGTGACGGAAACAACCAGGCACCGTCCACCCTCTTCGTAACCCTTCGGCTCAACTTCGGCAATCTTCATAGTGGCGATAAGTGTCCCGTTTTATTCAGACGTATTCAATTTCGAAACGTATATAAATGAATAACGTTATTACACATCTACCAGCTATTTATTTATATCATCCTATACATGCATATTGTATCTATATATAATACATATAATTCATTTCTTTTGACCCATTATTTCAGACAGCAGGGATGCATTAAGGTGTTTAAATTTTTCAGGGGAGGAATGTAATAAAATATCTATATAACACAAACAAAACAGTTGTTTCATTTCTTTTGACCCATTATTTCACACAGCAGGGATGCATAAAGCTGTTTATATTTTTCAGGGGAGGAATGTAAGAAAATATGGAAGTCTTTAAGAGAGTGTTTCCGGGAATTACTGAAATGTAGGGAAATCAAAACTAGCCAAGCTGCTTCCACCATGAAATCGTGGCGCCTTCTAGCGCAAATGAAGATCATCAAGGCTTTCATTCTCAAGCAACGCGAACCTACGTCTAACTTCGACGAACCAGTCGACCCATCAACATCAACGTCTAATTCAGGTGAGGCCGATAACGTCATCGAAGACAACTCATGCCTACAACAGGTGAATTCCAGTGGTTTCAAACAATCTAGTTCAAAACTTACACCCTCAGCCACTGTATTTTCAAGAGTATGCTGCCTACAAGAAACAGAAATATGAGAAAGTACACCCTAAAGTAGATCACCTTAGAAAATACTTTCAGAGCATAGAGGAAACTGTAAGGACATTCCCTCATCATCTTCAAATAAAAGTAAAGAGTCTGTTTTCACAAATCATTCACGCAACACAAATGGAAGTCATGAACATACTAAATCATCCCTTTACTTCTTCCCAAAGTGTAGTTTTTCCTATGGTTTCTCAACCTACTTCACATGGATGTGAAGTCTTCACTGTTTTCTTTACCTACTCCGGTAAATACGGGACCTTCTGGGTTTTCTCAACAACAAAATGTTTACCAACAGCTGTGTCAGCCGCCAGCCACAAATACAGACCCACCAGTGCTTAACCAATGTTTTTCACAAAATATACGTTTGTTAGTTTCCCCATCTATACCTCACTATATTTCTGACCACATTCGACAGCCTCATTCACATGTTCCGACTGAGCAAATCCAACACACTAACATGTAGCTTCCGAGAATAATAATGGATTATGTATAATAGTAAACTATGTTTTTTATACAAACAAAAGATAAATAAAGAAACCGGTTATTAAAAACAAAGTTATTGTCTTTACCTTAGACACACAGCAAGCCTCTCTTTACATGGTACGGAGCGCCGGAATCGTGTATTCTGATAATCGAGCATTGGTGTTAACAAATGTAGTAATTCGTAGAATTTTTCTTTTGTCATTAAAAATTTTGAAAATAACTTTTGTCTGTCCTTGAGTAAATCAGGAAATAAGTGCTGGAACTCTGCATGGACCTTTCTCTTCTTATTGATGTCGTGTATCCACACTTTTTTGTCTCTTCTGCTTCACTTGCAAGCAAAGCAAACTTGAAGAGATCTTCTTCCGAACTACTTGTGCTAGAACTCATTGTTTTTAGAAACAAAAACACTGACTACAGCTTGCAGACACTGCAGCAGACTGACCAACATTTAGCCGCAGGTACTAAGTTCGGCTTGTTGCGCGCCGTGCCGCGTCCAAGTGGGCAACAAGCTTAACGGTTCAGGGCACACGTCAGCGAGCCGCAAAGACGGAAGGGCAGAGTGCCACCGTCAGGCGTCGAAATTAGACGTCGAGAGGGCTTAAGGTGCTCGCACACTTGGTCTCGGCGGAGCGCAGCGACTTTTTCCCCGTTGTTCAGTTACATGCAAATAAATGGATCCCCTCACACTTGGGCAAAGAGAGTCGGGGAGCATCGCGTGTTACCGCGCCTAAGTGTGCGGGCTCTCCCTGCTGCCGCACCGCCACGCCACGCTCCGCCGAGCCCAAATGTTTTGGCACCTTTATAGTAGGGACGGACGTCGGCGAGCTACGAAGATGGTAAGGTGGAGTGCCATCGTTGGCCGTCGTGTCAGGCATTCACTAGAAAGCCGCGAAAGACGGCGGGCCGGAGTGACATTGTCGTCAAAACGTCGTGGTACGGATATTTCGTCGAGCCGCGGAATACTATGGGCCGGAATGCAGCCGTCGTCGTTGTTTTGGGTGTAGGGACGCCATTAAGTAAAGTATCGTCGAGTCACGAGGTACGTCAGACCGAGACGCCTACAAGTATTATTTGGGGAGACATTGTAGGACGCTGCTGCTAGTATAACAAGTAGTCATCGGAGTCTCCGCTCGCACGACCTTCATTCTTAAGAGTCGTAACGATAATTCTAACACTGTGAAGGTCAGTCGCGAGAGGACAAACACATGCTACCCGTGAAAAGGATTTTCCAGCTACCTCATTACAATTCCCTAGTATCCAGAACTTTAACTAACTAAACAATAAATCCAACCAAACATCTGTATAATAAAATAAACAAACAGCGCGTCACAACTTATACTGGTCTCTGAGAAAAAATGTAACTTCGAACACGCTTTACACATTTCGAGTACCAGACAAACGGCCGCCTCAAATTGTATACTTAAACTGTTCGGAATGTAATATTTTACGCCCCGTCATGGACAAACGAACAAAATATATTAGGGTCCAGTTTCACCATCACAAAACATTAAATCTTCTGTTAACCCTCTTTAACATATGTTAAATACTTAACCGAGGTTGGTGAAACTGGCCCTGGAAATAAAACAAGTTAGCAGCATTACTGATAAGCCTACTTTCCTCAAAAGTGGGTGCAAATTAAGCCTGAAAGTGAAAATCGTTAAATGATAATATTAAATTAAACATATGATACACGATATATTATAAATATAAGTCAGCTTGCTAAGTAATATGCGAGTAACCAGTTTAATAAATTAATGAAACATTTATTGTGAGATGTATTCCTACCATAATGATAATTAAAAATAGCCGCTGTTTTCAAAATAATATAGATGGATGAAAGAAATATACAAAACTCAAGTCAGGTTTGTATGCAGTATATGAGTACAAAGTTTGTTGAAATTCTGAAAAATATTTCCTAAGATGTGTAATACTATGTCAAAAATATAAAAATTGCCGCCATTTTGAAAATACGCATGCAGGATGAACGAAATACACTAATGTAAAGTCAACTTTATTATTAGTATATTTGTATCAAGTTTTGTGCAATTCTAAAAAAATATTTCGTTGAGATCTGTGATACTGTTGAATTTTTCATATAATGGGTAAAATAATTGGAAAACATATTTTACTACTTACTGATTTGTATTTTCTTTACTTGTTCTGTTTACTACAAGGAAGTTAAAAAGTGTTTGAAACTGCCAAAGAGATTAAATAAAAAGAATAACAATTATTCCAACGAATGCTATTAAATAGCAACAACACTTTCCCTCATTGAATAATTGTCACACTCTAAAAAGTCCCATACTCTTACACAAACTTAACAGTCTCTGCCAGTGTATTGGTTTTGTCATTACATCTGCTACTTGGTGTTCAGATGCTACCTTCTTGACTGCAATCTCACCTTCAGTAACCTTCTCTCTCACAAAAAAATGTCGAGTCCCGAAATGCTTCGTCCTGCGATGATACTCCGGGTTCTGTGCAAGTTTGGTAGCTACTCCATTGACTACTTGCAAATCTGGAACCTGAGTGAGTTCTATGATTCCTGAGAAAAGGCGTTTCAGCCATGTCAGCTCCCTCGCTGCTTCACTTGCTGCAACCACCTCTGCTTCAGTGGTAGACAGTGCTACAGATGTTTGCCTTTGACTCAGCCAAGAAATGGCTCCGCCAGCATAGATACAAACAACTCCTGTTGTAGACCGCCCAGTTATCTCATCCCCTCCCAAGTCTGCATCGCTGTAACTCTCCAGGATCCCTCTCTTGTAGTTTCTCTTGTATATGATGCCATATTCCACAGTACCTTTAACGTATCTTAATGTGCGTTTTACCAAAACTATATCCTTGTGTTTTGGACTCTCCAATGAACGGGATGCTACTCCAACTGCATAGGCGATGTCGGGCCTTGTTCCTGTCATGAGGTACATTAATGCACCAACTATCTGTCTATAAGGATATTTACTTTCGTCTATAGACATATTGTTGTCTTCGTTTACTTTCCCTGAAAGTGAACTCTCATT
>PNEQ01059494.1:0-30990 GCA_003012365.1 Medauroidea extradentata
AAAATAACAAAAAGACACAACAAATAGACGAGACAAAACGCAACAGGTAACAGACGTATACAGAAAAGACAAACGACACAACGAAGAGACGAAACAAGACACAGTAGTTTTCCAGACAGACAGTGTTACGACGTTTCGGGAACTGGAATCTGTTCCCGTCATCAGGTAGACACACAGGGTTCAGGAACACGAGTGCGACCCATTGCACAGTTCTTTCAAAGATAATATCGGGAGACGTCGAACGAGCCTATAGTCACTTAGAGTCTAGTCAGCTGTCAGAAAATAACACGAATTTTGCATGTTTCTAGTTATCAAATGTGACTCAATTCAGCTGTCGTCCAATCACAGAAGTGAAGGTGAAGTATACGTTCTTAAATTTCAACATTATCTAGAATAATTTCATCAAATATCGTGCGCCTAGGCATAAAATTATGGTAGTACTACTGAACACACGCCAGTTTACTGCGAGGTGTGAGGGTTTTACGGCCCTTTCACAACGAAGTCTTAAGTGCGCCGCCTACCCGCGCGTTAGAGGCACAAAAGCGACGGAGCAGTAAGGTCGACCTTGAAGCGCGCATCAAATGCCCCGTCGCCTCAACGAGTCAAGCGCTGAACTATCGTGCAAGCTTCCTGCCGAACAATTTTTACTATGGGACATCAAGCGGTGACAATATAATTTTATTGTTGGAAAGTTTGCAGTTAAGTTCAATGCAGGTCGCAATCTGAGTTTCACAAACATCCGGTTAGTACACTTTGAAGTACGGAAGTCTGAAAAGGCCGGTTTTAGCCATGTTGGAGGGCTTAGAAAAAGCATTTTTAATGAGCGTGGTGTCTTAACAATAAGTTTCCGACCTTGCTAGAAGTTCGTTTTCTTTTCGTACGTTGGCAAAATGGGCACACGTAGAATATTTTAGTAGAAAAAAAAAACTGTTTACGAACACGCTGTAACGCATTTGAAGCGTGGGGTAGGCGGTCGCCTTAAGAGCCGATGAGGATGAGCCGGGATTCGAACCCTCTTTCATCAAAGACAGGCGCCTTAGCCGACTACGCTATGGAGGCAGGCATGCCAGTTTAGTTACTTAGCGCTTATAGGCTGTAAGGCGAGGCCTATAGCGCACGCGCTTGGGTCGGTCTAACCGCTACTGCTGGAATAATCTCAAATGCGCAAAACACGTCCTCCTTAGCTGCTACCTTAACCAGGTTTATGAAACCAGTTCGAACGCTCTTATGACTCCTATACAGCTGGCGCATGAACTGTGATGCAACATATTAGGAGAAAGTTATTTTAAAGAAATACTACTAAACGTGCGTTCGGTATCTTTATCTATCAAAAGGAAACAAATTTGAAACTATGCGTCCCTATTTTTTATTTTCTAGATATCATGCTTAGAGAAATAGATTCAGGGCACGTCAAAATGACCAAAAACGGAATCGTAAAATTAAAACAGAGAAGCACGAGCTGGACTTTACTACGCACATTCAATAAATGAACAAGTATGGTCACCCCTTAGTCCCATGGGAAAAAGCCAATGACCAAACAACTGCACGTCGTTTTCGTGTCTCGTACATAAGGACTATGTGGTCGTTGAAGCATGAGTCAGTCTAGACCTTATCGCCTGCCTGTTTCCCTACCCCAGACGCGGTATCTAGCGCCTGCCACACAGGTTTCTTATGGGCTTGTTCTTTTGTTTCATTGAAATTGGTGTCAATAACTCTAATATATTTTTTTAACCAAAAGCTTTGAAAAAATTCGAGACAATGTGCAGTCATACGATGCAAAATACTGTGGATGCGTTTTCAAAAATAATGTACCATTCGTCAGCAAAAAAAAATATTTTGCTTCATTTTAGCTTATTTGTACGACAAAAAAGACGTACTTTGGGTGGCGAAAAAAAAACAGTTCAGTATATTGCTACAAAAAATCCAGCTACAAATTATGACATATTAGTGTCAAAACTATGGAGCAATATTTTGAAATGAGTATTAGGTAGCAGTTAAAAAAATATTTTCAAAATCTCTGCAAAACTGAGGCACAAGCTCTTAAAGAGTGCCATAAATCTCCGCACACAAAGACGTATTTTATTTAGTAACTTACTCGCAGCTACCGCACGTCACAAGTACATTTTTAGCGTATTTATCAGAACGGAAAATTTTTGTATATCTACTTAATTATAAACGTACTTGGATTACATTTAGCATGGCAACATTTTCGACTGTTTCCTGACATTCGTAATTATGAAATCATGGTATTGTTTTCATGACAGAGTACAAGTACTTACAGTGTCACATTTTCAGCGACACGCTAGCCTATACAATGTCGTCAATATCGAATAGCGTAAACTACGCAATTACGGGACACGTACCGGAAACAATCCCTTTATGAACGTTCCGCTGCTATTTTTTTTAAACCAATTATTTACAAAACAAGCTCTATTTATGACTATGAGAAACGCATTGACTGTGCGGTTAGGTGTCAACTGCGAATAATAACAGGGAAGGATCAATACTGTCGTATGAATAATGTCCCAAAAGTACAGGGACACTTGATATTACTACACAACCAGTGTCAATTAACAAAAAAGGAGACACGTGTGTAAATGTAATTGTCACATGTGATTGCGCTGTTTACACCACGGTGACCACGGTTCCTTGAATTTAACACGTAATTTATTTTTATGTTATCACTGCATGCATTGCTGTGAGTACATGAGTAAATTTTTGGGACCAACTTGTATACGTACGAATCTACAAAAATGGCTAATTCTGAGGCATAAAATAGAAATTAAAATTTGGTTTATGTAGGCTATAAACAAATAACTTTCTCTATTAATGACGGTTTTCTCACCAGTAGTTAGTATTTAATTTGTTATTATTCGAAGTTGCTGAGAATTATAAATAATATTTTCATAACATTTTCGACCATTAGATGATAGACTTCAGGAGAATAAGTAGATTTCTACAAACAATCGCGTACGTATAATAAATGTGTCATTAAAGTCTAGAGTAGAGATGTGTTGCATTTTAATATCTTCGTACAGTATTTTAATTATTTTAGCATTTATATCTTTAAAAAAATGTCATATTACAAAGCTTGTTTGCGTGTCTGTCCGGGTTTCTTGAGTCTACTACGTTATTTGGGTTAAATACACCAAATTTAAAGTTGCGGAATCAGTTTGAAATAAACAAACTTTAATTTTTTTTTTTCAGAAAGAGAAAACCTATTATAGCTGAAACTTTGTGTGCTTCTTTCTCTCGTCTCCTTATAAAGCCTTTCGCAGTACGAAATTTAAGGGCCGTTGAATCGAATGACAGGTTTTATTATACTGGCACAGACAGACTTCCTCAGCAAACTAGTGTCAGTAAATTACTACGTGTGTAGCACATGCGATGTGTGTACTGTGTTTGTGAAACAATTACACTAATATTGTATTTTAACTTTCTGCTAAAATGTGATATGCTTTCATTCATTAAAGTAAAATATATATATGTATATATATATATATTAGAAAATACTAAAAATAATAAATAACAAGTTGGCAACTATATGTTCCACATAAAACGACACTCCTGGCGCAAACCATTTTTTTTTTTTTTAGATTGAATCACGCGCCTAGGTAAGAATGAGTGAAATGGTGACACATCATTAGAAATTTCACAGCATCACTGATACAGAGATAATATTTATCAGGTCCGGAACGTATACAATTCATTATTTCATGTGTGGCGGAAGGTGACACTATGCAAACACAATGGAAAGAGAAAATGGAAATTCTCGGAAACAGCCTGTGGCAACACTAGCTTCAAAATTCTTTAGCAAGGCACTTGTAAAGGACCTCCGAGAAAAAGTGCTACTAACACTTAGAATAACAATAAGCAGTGAAAATAAACATGAAAAAAATAATACATGATAATTGACCTGCGCGAGTAAGTTATTAAATCCCGACCAAAATGTAGATGGATTATAAGTTTAACGGCTACGTCTGTCAGTGGTTGTCTGTTTCTTCGTAGCTCCTAAACGGCTGGACTGATTTAAGTGTTTTTTTTTTGCATTACAACAAATATTTCATTATATTTTAAACTGTGTATCAAAATAAATAATAATTAATTTGCTATTTACAATGATGGTATGGGCAATAAAGTTTAAAAACCTTCAAATAACATTTAAATTACAGATTTAAAAAACCTCATAAATAAAACTATCCCTTAAGAATAACATAAGAGTTTCATATTGTTGTTGACCCTTGAATGCGTAGAGGTACCGCTAAGTGAAGAAAAAAAGGTATTGAATATTAGCGAAATTGAAACAGAACAGAGCAAATTAACAAGACCAAATCCACCGAACGACTCATAAATCCAAAAATTGAACTCTAGTGTACCCTAATTTAAGGTTTGCAGTAATCTTTTGGAATTTGTCGTAAGTACGCACAGTACAGTATACGCGAGTTTTTATGCGTTTATTTTTCTGTTGCTAATATAAACTACCTTATTTGTTTACTTTGTGGTCCACCGATGCACTTAAGGGTCAACAATAATTCCAGACTATGTTATTTATGTTTTAAGGGATCGTTTTGAATCAAGGCCTTTTTTAATTACTTAATGTAAGTGCTTTTAAATTACGATTCTAAGGACTCTGCATGTTACTACTTATTACGTTACTTACGACAGAATTTAGTGTTAGTCCATGCTTGAGTTTATGGCCCTGGCCTCCCACGAAAGCGATCCCGGTTCGGTTCCCGGTGGGATCGATTTAGATTTTCGAATATGAAAATAGTGCCGGATGAGGCCGTTAGTCAGTGGTTTCCTCAGAGATCTCCAGTTTATCCCACTACATCATTCCGACGCTGCTCCATCCTACCCGCATTATCACCCTAAATACACGTGTTAAACCCCGATCAAGATATCACCAAGAACTTATTCCACGTGTGAGTGCATTGAGCACATTTAAATACTCCCTTCTATAGTTGCGGGAAATATTTTAGACACGATTTGATTTTTCTTTTTTGCAGGCGAGTCACAAACGTTTGAAGGCGGGGTACCACAATTCTCATTGGCCAAGTCAAATGGTAATACACGGTCAGACATGTCAGACAATAAAAATACACTGTAACATTCCAAACTGTCACATTTACCCCGAGAGAGAGAGAGAGAGAGAATTTGATCAGGGCTTAATATCGAGTATGGAGCGGCGCCGGAATGAAAGGGCGGGGAAACGGGAGATCCCCGAGAAAGCCCGCCGACCAGCGGCATCTCCCGGCACGATTCCCACATGAGAAAATCCGGGGACCGGCCCCACCGGAAATCGGACGCGGATCGCCTAGGTGGGAGGCGAGAGGTCTGACCCCTCGACCACCGCGGCCCCTTTACCCCGAGACAACATTGGGTACTGGAAAGTCGCGAAAATATGAAAAGTCAACATAGTCTCCAATAAACTGTATAGTGTATTTACACTACTGGATGATGTAATTCGTGACACGTGTGAACAATTCTGTGACAAATCTCAAACGGTCTTGGTTGAAGCTGTTCGGTAAAGCTCTAACTGGGTCTGATAGAAACAGTGCTCCAAGTAAACGACAAACTAGGTACCGGGAGTTTTCGCGAAAATATGTTTGCCCCACTATGTTTCAATGCCTTACGTGCACATCTGCCGTTATACAACAAGGTTATTTGATGTGTTTATTTGTGCAGAGTCGTATTTCATTTGACTAAGCCCATCAGAAATTTAACAGCGACACCACTATCTATCTGCGGATAGATCTCCAAGACGCTGGATGTTAAAACATCCAATCTCTGGCCACGAAGCAGATATGCAGATGTGCACGTAAGATGCTGAAACAAAGTGGTGTAAAATAGTTTCGCGAATACTTGCTCTTCCTAATGGTAGCCAGTATTATACACAGCATAAACAGAACAGTTTTTTTGGACTTACGTCACACTGCGGGCGAATGTAGCCGTATTGCAGACAGGGGCGTCATTTCTGGTTTTCTTTAGGGGAGGGGGGTAAGATTTTTTTTTCGGCGAGTGACCTTGTTGCATCTTTTTTATTAATTAAGCATGTATAAATTAGAAACTTTAATAATACAACTTCAGTTTTATGTGCTTAAGTTAGCATTATTTAAATAACAAAATACAAAAAAAAAATGTTTTATACACTTGAAATTCTAAATCCGGGAAGGGGGGGGGGCATTTGTCCCCCTTGCCCTCCTAAATGACGCCCCTGATTGCAGAAATACCCACAATAAAACAAAAAACAAAGGAAGAAAATCCAGTAAGCTGTAATCAACAGACAAAAACATATGGATAATTCCTGACAGCTTACTGGCTTTTCTTCCTTTGTTTTCCTTTTATTGTGTTTTTTTTAACACGGCAATATTCGCCCATAATGGCGTATCTAAAAAGAAACTGATAATACGAACCCATTGCAAGAATTGTTCAACGGTCACATACACACAGCATGTTGGAGTCCAGCATTTAACTTTCCCGCCATATTTCAGTGTCTCTACCAATGGGTTAAATTCCCCACAAGTTCTTACTTAACGGTAAGCTGGGTGGTGTTAGTTACGACGGTCGCAATTGCAGGGGAGTTTTTTTTCCGTCGGGCCCGACCTAGGAAGTGTCCCAGCGAACGCTTTGAGTATTCAGCCGCAGTCCAGGGATGTCCGTCGGCCCCGGGGCCCGGCCTGTCCGTCACAATGGCCTCCCACCCTCTCCTCTATTACCGGACTAATAGATTTTCTGCTTGCACACTCCCGGAGTTTGCCCAAGGACCCTCCTGTGTCCCTTTCCCGTCCTTTCCGCGCTATTGACCTGGGGGTAAACCCGACCCCCTTCTCCGGCATTCCCACCTACCGCCGCGGCAACTTCTCCCTATCCCGCACCCCGTGAGCTACTGGCTGGATATCACTTGCTATTCTGCCGGCGACTGAATATTGAACAGGGGTAAACCTCACTCCACCCCTCCCTGCAAGAAGCTCGCGCTCGGAATATATACCCACACCCGGTGACGACATACTATGGGCATCGCGTCACCCACGACCCGCGACGCGTATGAATATGAGTAGCTGTCGGCCGGGAAATATCTCGACGTCCCCTCGACGCCCGTGTAATGAGCGCCGCGTATGAAAAATGACACAAAATTCATATCCCTCTTGTTTTTCTTTCACTTGCTCTTGTGATGCGAAGTTTTAAAAAATTGCTTGTATGTACATTGCGATTCTTTTCCAAAATTAAGGGGCCGCAGTTGGCCCAGTGGCAGCAGCGTTCGCCTCCTACCAAGACGATCCGGGCTCGATTCCCGGCGGGGTCGGTACCCAGATTTTCACATGTGGGAATCATGCCGGGCGATGTCGCTGGTTCGACGGGTTTCTCGGGGATTTCCCGTTCCCCCCACCCCTTAATTCCAATGCTGCTCCATACCCACACCAGCGCTATAGACGTAGATGTTGAGTGCTTACCAAAATATCTTCCCTTCACTTCACTTCACTTCACATGATATACCTTTTAAAATTGGTTCTCACGACTGAATTCATAGCCTCTGTAGACAGTGAAGTTACCTTACTTGGAACGTAGGCCTACGACTTTGTGTAGATGAGTCAGTCGTTGAGGAATAATTCAACCCGATGCGAATATGTAGACTTCATGAAAAATTAAATATTACGCAGAAGCTAAATACAAGTATCTCCATAATGGGAAGAAATGTTAAGATAATTTTATTTTTCACGCTCGTACTTATTCTAAAACTAATTAAAAATAAACATAATCTATGTGGTGACGTATTTTGGGAACATTTATTCTGGTTCAAAAATTAAAAACAACAGCGTATTTTGATGATTTGGGAACCGCTACAGTTCTATACAAGCCGGCTGATATTTGCATGATACCGTTATGGATTTGCGAATTACTAATCATCCGAATATTTATTTTTATTGTGGTCATTTTGCAACATATCTTCCATGGTGGGCGAAAGAGAAAACTTAGTTGTCTGTAACAAATGCAGTGTCTTTACTTCCCAAACTAAGTAGAATATAGTCAGTGCAAAAAAATAGCTTATTAGTTTCAATGCCTTGTGTGCACATATGCAGCCTTGCTTCATGGTCAGTGATTGGCTGTTTTTAACTCTCAGCGTCTACGGTTCTACCCGCTAATCACAGACGTGTGGTGTCGCAGTAACTTTGTTCCTGTTGGCTCAGTCAAATGAGCCACGTCTGTGCAATAATTAGAGACACTGGAAGATCGCGGGAATAGTTGACAATGTGCTAGGCTCCAACATGCTGCATATAATACTGAATGATTCGTATCGACATTGGCTATGGTTTATTTGAAGCATTTTTTTCTCTCTACAACAGGCCCAGTTAGAACTGCACATCTAGGACACACAGCGTGTGTAATCTGTCCCAAGTCAGTTCACACGTGTCACGGTTAATATAATACAGTTTATTGGAGACTATCTTAAACATTTTCGCGATTTTCCAGTGTCTCTAGCAATAATACATGCTGTCAATATCCATGAAGCATAGCTGCATATGTGCACATAAGGCATGGAAACAAACTGTTGCAGAACTCTTTTCGCCTAAAATTGTTGGCTCTGCTTATTAGCCCCCACGAAATATTTTGCCATTATGGACTTTACAAAACAATTTTGTGGTGACATAAAAATATTTTTGCTGCTCCAAATAAAGTTTTAAAGTGACTAAATAAAGTTTTTGTAACAGCCACAAACATTTTGGTGAGATCCATATTAACAAAATATGTTGTTGCCACCACAAAACTTTTTTTTTGTAGGTTATAATTTATTTATCTTTGTGATGACGTAATCAGAATGCTGCAAATTAATTATTACGTCTTATATTACATTAATATTCCACGCTGGTATTAAAAAGTTACGTGTGCAATGAGTAATTAACACTTATTTGTGCTATTTCGTTTCCTAAGTATATGATAATTAATTTATGGAGAACGTGATGAAATACCTAACTCAAATATTCAAATAATATTGTTGTCGTGGTAAATAATGTTTACGTGTGTAATTATATTTGAGCCCAAGTATTTGTTTTCCACATAGTAATGTGTGACGAGCCGTAAACTGTGCATTGTTAAGTTGCTATGGTAACGAGAGCACCGTGACCGGGAGACCGATTTAATATCGCTTTTTACGGACGCAACGCAATATTTGCATTTGCGTTGCGTCTGGCTGGGTTGTGATGTAATGAAATACGCACACACAGAAGTGCAGAAGGCCGCGTGATGGGTACAAAATAATTGTTGTAAATATGCGGTATCAAATACTCTGGCACAAGTACGTCTGCTTTGCTCGCGCGTGCGAGGCTAAAAAACTTGGTGTGTGACTGCGTGTTAGTGAAGGCCCGTGTTACTTGCTCCGCACCTGGGCAAACAACATTTATTGATATTTTAAAGGACAGCGCTAGTCACCCAGTTACGGGCACGGTTCACCTCAGTTTCCAATGTCTTTTTTTATTTTTATATTTGTACCAGATTTTTTTTTTTACTTTAGAAATAAATTGTTACTAAATCTTCCCCTTAGGAAATTTTTGTATCTCTCATAGTTAGAGACACTGGAAAATCGCGGGAATAATTTACTATTTGCTAGGCTCCAACGCACTGTATGTAACACTGACTGTTTCGTATCAACATTGGCTATGATTTATTTGAATAATTGTTTCTCTCTACAACAAACCCAGTTAAACTGCACAGCTTGAACACACAGCGTGTGTGATTGGTCCCAAAACTGTTCACACGTGTCACGGTTAATATACTACAGTTTATTGGAGACTATCTTAAACATTTTCGCGATTTTCCAGTGTCTCTACTCATAGTTTTTGCGTAATGAGTCGTAAATGCCAACATTTGCACTTTACGGTTTTATGCATGCAAATGTTCTACGTTCCCAAAGATTCGAACAGGTCAGATAACGTCTTTGTGTACCCAACCTGTAAACTAAAAGTTTTAGTTTCCGAAGTTGCCGGTGAATGATGCCCCTTTTTTAGTGGCTCGTTGGTTAACATGGCCGTGTCCACTCTTGAATACTTTACTTCCTCCATGCCAAGACGTGGAGAGTTGGAAACATCCACTCGCTGCAGGGACGGATCTAGGTTATCCTTCGCCCGGTGCAAAAATATTGTGATTTGCTTCCCCCTCCTTTTCCCCCACCTTTTCCCATCAGTCCAGTCAACCCAACTGAAATAAACGTATCTTGCATACTTTGTTTTGCGCCCTCGTAAATAAAGCCACCACTTAGCGTATGAACGTGTAAAAGTATAAACACCGAGTGTGCATGCTAGCATTCACATCCTCGCGTAGCGTACGTACGTAGTGGAGTTCATCAACTGTCTACTTCGTACGGACGTACGCTAAGTGCTGGTTGTGAATGCATCATGTGCAAACGTAAGACTCAATTAAATATTATATTACATTGAGAAATCATTTATCTCGTGGTCATAAATTATTTAATTCGCTTCGAAAAATGTAAGTAAATTACGATAATCTACTACCGACATTTTGTTATGGCATAAACGATTTCCGCGCATGCCTAGAATAAATATTGTTGTGAATCCAATCTCTAATACTTAACGTACGTGCGTGTGTTCGTACGTACGTTAAGTGTGGTTGTGAATCCGGCTTTACTGTATAAAATCTTAGTAAAATTACATAAAACCCGTACTTTCAACCTACCGTTAGCAGTATTTTAAGTATGCATTATAAATACTGTATTTATAACATTATATGTAGAGGCACTGGAAAATCGCGGGAATAGTTGACTGTTTGCTAGGCTCCAACGTAATGTATATAACGATAGCCTATCGTTAATTTGCAGCATATTTTCTTTCTACAACAGGCCCAGTTAGAACTGCACAGCTTGGACACACAGTGTGTGTGATTTGTACCAAAACTGTTCATACGTGTCACGGTTAATGTAATATAGTTTATTGGAGACTATTTTAAACATTTTCGCGATTTTTCAGTGTCTCAAATTATATGGTGTTCAAAGTTAATAAAAATATGAAACTAGTAAAAGTCTAAATATCAATAGATTTTGTATCTTTTTTTACACTCATCTACATTTCATTTCCAAGTGTAAATTTTCGGCACCACCAGCGCTCGGGACAGTCTGTCCCCCTGCCTCCCCTCCTAGATTCACCACTGACTCCCTGACCATAAAAAAAGCTACAGATGGGCACTTAAGACACTGAAATTAATTGTTGCGAAGTTCCTTTACAAAATATCACTGAATGTAGACATGGTGTAACTATCGTAACACAAGATACGGAAACAATGATTTTAAAGCTGAAAGAAATGAACGTTACTTGAGGTAGTGTTACTGAGCTTGTACATGAATTTATGTCTGTATTTATAACTGTATCTTAAGGCGCCCGCCTGGTGGCAGTGTGTTTGTGTGAGTGAGGCACGGCGCCAAGGGCGATGTCGACCGGCTCATCTGGTGCGGTATCGCCTCTATTGCAAGACACTGAAACGGCGTGTAGTGGAATCGTAGGACACTCGCCTGACTGACACTTTCAGTGGTGACGCCATCTTTTTATTGGTGGAAAGTTTTAAGTAAAGTCGAATACACCTCTCTATTGTAGTTCCACACGAATCTCGTGAGTAGTTGTTTAGTTATAATAGATTGAAAAAGCCGTTTTTAGCCATTTTGTGGGGCTCCGAAATGGTCTTTCTAAGTAACATGATGTTTTGAAACTACTATTCCGATGTCGTTTGAAGTATTTGTTCTTTTCGTAAATGCACACATTAGAAACACGTTTACTAGTTTCTTAGATAAAAGCGTTCTTCTAGCACGCTGCAACGCTGTTTACGAGACAGGCAGGCGGGCGCCTTAAGTAGCTCAGGGTGGAGTATTTTTAAATTACTTTACTATTCTCGCATCTATGTTGGATTAAAATTCCATCTATAAAACTGATTTCTGTGTTATCATTTCCAGTGGCCTACGTTCGTTTATCATTAAGGTTCGGTTACAGTCGCCATATTAAATTTTGTTATTTTTCGCTTTTTTTTTTTTAATTCTAAGAAGAAAAATGTTAAATATGCTATAATACCTCAAATTCTATTTACATTTAAGTACAGTATAGGCCTTGCAATTTAGCTGTTAACATATAATTACGTCGCAATCTGTGTGACAAAATTTTTTAAATTCATAATTTGCCCGACAAATTGCGACCCAACTATACATTACTATCTCAATTGCTATGCTTGTATTGTAACCAAGGTAAATAGAATTTGCGGCATAGTTGCAGATTTAACATTTTTCTTCTCAGAATTCCAAAAAAGGAAAAAATAGTACAGTTCAATATGGCGACAGAAACCGAGCCTTAATGGCGTGGTTTCTGGTTTTGTATGTTGGTTAAGTGGAGAGAACTTCATGGATTACCTCAAGGTCGGCGAGGGTAAGCAGTGTACTGTAACTGATTACATGGAGGAATTACGTGAAGATATTCATATATTCTCCAGGAATAACTCCCATATACACATAATCCTGGTTTGAAAGTACAGACTCTGTTACGCGAGGACGGTGTCTAGCGTCCCGTCGCCCCTGTGAAGAAGGCGCTAAACCTGCTTGCAGAGTTTGCGTTGCACCGCTGAAACTATGATACTTTAAGCGGTGACATTATTATTTTATTATTGGTATGTTTATACTAAAGTACACTGTACGTCTCATACGTATTTTAGTATCGGTCTGAGCAGTAGATTTTGTGATATAGCTCTCCGAAAAATCCGTTTTTAGCCATGTCGAGACCTTGGAAATGGTATTTCCAATGTGCGAAATGTACTTTTTAATCTTTCAGTGCAATGTGTTTTCTTTCAGTAGTTCGGTACGTTGTTCACACATATAACAGCTTTCAAAATAAATGCAATTATCTAGCTTGCTGTAACTTAGTGCAGATCAACAATGAAGTAGGAGGGCGGCTTAGTATTATATCATTCCTTACAACCCTAACATTTTCAATTTCACTGACATACCCAATGTAAAGTAATTGTGGCTTGTTGTTTGAGGAAATCTCTACTGTAACAGAATTGGTTTTTACACTATTGTTTTAAATAATGCTGACGACTTCTTGATAACACAAGCTATTATGTTTTAAAACAAAATTATAGTAGAATGCCAGTACAGCATTCTATCAGTAAAGTGACGTAAATAATTAGAGGAAAACTTGAAAAAAAAAAAAAGATAGACTTTTTTAAGTTCTAAATTAATAGAGCCAAAAAACCTGTGGCTTCAATTTCGTCCAAATATAATAGCTATGTTAGCTAATTTAGACTAAAATCTGGGACTTACTGAAGGTCTTGCGTTAGAATCTAAACTAGAATATCGATTTTTAATACGCTACAAAAATAATTTACCGTGTTACATTGAATAAAACCTAATTTCTTTACGTGCATTTGATCTAACAGAACGTTGTGCTGGACGATGTCGTTGGTTTTCTCGGGGATCTCCCGTTTCCCCCGCCCTCTCATTTCGGCGCTGCTCCATACTCACCTCATGTCACCCCTCACCAGCGCTAAAGACCACGTTGTTAAGCGCTGACCAAAATCTCTCATTCAATCATTCATTCTAACAGAACGTTAAACAACTATTGGCCTGCTATTATTTAGTGCAAATATTCTGTGTTGCCACTTTCAGTTTGCATTCAACTTAGATTCAAGGGGAAGTACAATAGGTTTAACAATTAAGTATATTTCATTAGCATATCAAAGCTAATCGAATTGTTGATTTGCGTATTTTATGCGCAGTGGTTTTTTGAGCACTTGGCGAATCAGTATTCAACAAAGCTGCGGAATATCTAACAGATGGTATCACTACTATACCTGGTGTTTCTTTTAGCGGCGTATTGAGTTTACGAAACATTCTTTCCTTTATCTCTTCTTATTTGCAAGTCAACTTGATGCCAGGAATAATAACATAATGACGAGGCCAGTAACCTAAATGACGCCATCACACTCTACGTTTTTGCTGATGGGAAAAAGTAAGCGAATACATAACGGTAGCAATCATTACTATTTTATCCTCGGGGACTCTACTAGAATTTACTTTAATGAGCAAGTACTTGGATAGGTTCATTTTAAGTAAGTACACTGACATTTACGAAATTACTGAGGAGAAAAACGCATGTAATATTTACCACAACGAACTAGGAAAACGACTTATAAAGTCACTTAAATATAATGTATTTATTCACGCATCTCATCTCATCTTTGCATGTCGCAGATGGTAACAGCGGAAAACGAGGGGTTGAGCGGTAGTAACATGTGGATGAATTGGGAAAGCTGATGTACATTTATTAATAAAAAACTGTATTATCAGTGTTTTTAAGAAACATAAGATAGTTAACTATTTGTGCAGTTGAAATCAGGGTCATTCACGAACCGTGTTTAGGTATGCTGACTCGCTTAAATGATTTTCTGTTTTATTTTCTCTTCGACAGCACTAACGTATTATTTTTCCTGTTGTTTACATGGTAGAAATGGTTTTCCTTAGTAGGGCTTTACAATTTTTATTGGAAAAGTTTAACGTAGCAAAAAATATATTTAGCAGAAAATATCTCCTTAATTATTATGTAACTTTGCTGTAGGTCTTGTTTTGAGAATTATACATTTTATTTTATCAATTTATAATCAGCTAAAATAGAAAAATTTCTGGCGAGCAAAAAATTAACATGCTTATAGAACTATATATATATATATATGTATATATATATATATATATATATATATATATATATATATATAAGTTCAAATCACCCTATATATATAAATTATTACATATACATATATATTTATTTACAAAAATATTAAAGTGCCTGCCAAACAGTCTTATTAGACCACAGCAGGTTGGCACTACATTACAAAACAAATAAAAACACAAAACATAACAGCAGAAGACAGGTGATTAAACATATTAATTCCGTGAGGAATAACAAACCAAGTGACGTCTACAGTAATAAGTTTACAGTGTAAGTAAATTATTTCAACAAATTAACTTACTGTGGCAAAACAGAAATAATTATAAAATATTTGCAACTTTGATACACCTCTAACAGATTACTTCTAACTATGTTTTGAGACGAAATAATTTTTTACTAAATGGATCAAAAGATAAACCAATTTCGTTGACGTGTTTAGTACAGCATTCTATTACTCTTCCAGATTTACCAGAAGAACAGAAAATAAAGGAGTTTCTACTTCTATAATTTGGAATTTTCAGAGATAATGACTTGTGGATCTCAGTATAATCACATATTGCAAAGAAACATTTCAAAAGAAATAATGCATCCATAGCAACTCTTCTTTCTTTTAAAGAATGCGTATTATATTTATTTAGAACTTCATTGCAAATAAAACTTGTCTTATTTATGTAATAACTTTCATATATTATTTTAAAACTTTAATCTGAATGTTTTCAAGGCGGTAAGAGTCTGTTTCCGTAATGGAATTCCAAACAACAGAGCAATATTCAAGTTTAGATCTAACTAAAGAATAGAACAAACAAAGCAGAGAATCGCTATTAGTAGTTTGTTTAGTGACATGAGAAATTAGACCTACAGTTCTTGATACACTGTTAACTACTACTACTACTAATATATATATTATATATATATATATATATATATATATATATATATATATATATATATATAGAATGATATGAACTAACCGATTTTTATGCATCGATTGTGTGTCATCATTTGATCTGTACCAATTTTTATGTATAAACACACACATGTATACATAAAAATCAATACAGTTCAAAACGCCCCATACAATTCCAAGATTTGAATATGCGTCCCGTATATTTCGTTATGGGTGCTCCTTAAGTTGAGGTCTCATTCGGCGTGTTGATATTACCATTAATGTCATTTCCTATTGTGTGCCTTTAGTATTACACAAAGGCTTTCGGATTTTACAACAAATGTTTATATATGTATTAAATATTGGCCGCGACTTTCTTCGCGTGGTTTTCAATTTAATGATTTTTTGAGTCGTGCAATGGTTAAGTCTAGATACTCAAAATTATCATTAGTGATTCGTGCACATTGTGTATTACTAGCTTCAATATCTTTTCAAAATTTAAATTAATAAAAAAAATTATAAATGTTTTTACACTTAAAATATGATAATATGTAATTAAATTAAAACTAATAATAATATTAACATTTATCAACTACGAAAATTCTTTTTAAATTAAAAAAATAGGAAATAAATTCAAAATGGCGCAAAATAATTTTAATTTAATATTATGACTGTTTTTAGAAACATTTAAAAACTGAATTTTTTTTGGGTACCCCGTTCTGTCCCCCCGCTCGTTTAGCCCCGCTCCTTAACCTATGCATAGATTTTTTTTTGTCAGGAACACGGTCGTAGAAGAACAGGTCTGGACACTCGCCTGGAAACTTGACCCCCTTGTTGTTTGGCTGTAGTTCACCAAGTTACCGAGAATATTGTGTTTTATTGGCGCTGATGTTACGACGGTCGGACTAAACTCCGCCCACTTCCTTTCCGCTAAGATAAACAATTTATCAAAACGTATTTTTCATCAATTTATGAAATACTTTCTTCGCTCACAAATTTAAGAAAAGGCTCCAGCAGTCTTTATTTACTTTATAAATTTAACAATGGAAAAAAGTGGACGGAGTTTGAGTCCGACCGCCCGGAAAACAGCGCCAAAAGTACGACATTCTCGGTAACTTGACGAACTACAGCCAAACAACAAGGGGGTCAAGCAAAATACATTGTTATATAGGCGAGTGTCCAGACCTGTTCTTCTACGGCCGTGGTCAGGAACCTTCGTGGGCGCAAGAACAATAACACACCAAAGTTTCGTCGGCATGCGGAGTGGCCGCGGTGGTCGAGGGGTCAGACCTCTCGCCTCCCAACTAGGCGATCAGGGTTCGATTCCCGGCGGGGACGGTCCCCGGATTTTCGCAATGTGGGAATCGTGCCGGAGGATGCCGCTGATCGGCGGGTTTTCTCGGGAATCTCCCGTTTCCACCGCCCATACCGGCGCTGCTTCATACTCATATCACGTCACCTTCGTCAGCGCTAAAGTCCTGACCAAAATATCTTCACTTCACCGCAGTCAGATTCATGATATAGTAATGCATACAATACAGACACACACACGTAAATTACTCCAAACCGCGCAATTCCAGTCATTATTTTAAAATTGTACTAATTACACCATAATTGTTGGTCGTATTTTGAGGATTATGAGTTTATGAAAAACGTAGTTAATTCTACTTGATAGCTATATTTTAAAATGAGAGTTTGTTCCTAAACAACGGAAACAGGCTAAAACCAATACTTTCAAACTTTTTCGAGGTCTGACTGTTAGGCAGGCCTCACTTTGTGATCCACAAGGCGGGAAAGTAGCTGCTTCTACAGAGAAGATGTTGGCTCGTCTTTCGGCGGTGCTCGTCCGCCGAGAAACCTTTTTATTTTCTCTGCACTGCCGTCTAGACGTATGCCAGTGATTCGCGGGCACTGATGTTGCTTGGGGGAAAAGGGGGGTTGGGGTGGGAGTAAATCGGTAGATGGGTGGCGAGGGCGTGACAAAGGGAGAGGAAATTAGCGCTAGGGGACATTGGGGGGGAAGGAGGGGAGGGGGTTACGAGTGTGGAGGGGCAAGATGCAGCGGAGCGACGCGTCAAAGAACCGTAATTGGAGCAGCTGCTGAAGATGCGCATGTGTACGTGTGGGCATATGTGTCAGCGTGCGTGTGTGTGCGTGTGTGCGGCGGACGGTCGGCAATGAGGTTCGTAATCTCATTAGTAGTGCTTCCCCATTCCATTTCGGTAGTTTCCTCCGCACTCCTATGAAAGAGAGAGTAAGAGAGATAACAAGAGAGCCAGCGATGGAAACATTAGGCAAGTGGGCAGCAGGTTTTATCTCTGCCCCTGAAATCCGCAACCTGCACACGCTGTTGCCAACATGTGTTTCCTATGACCACAGGAGACACATGCTCGTACCTTGTGCTGGCTCCATGAACTTCTACGTTTCCAGGGACGCGATTCTGTTTCAAGGTTGTGTAAGCCGTTATCCAGTAACGTTAGAGCTTGAGTTCGTACTTTTCAATGTCTGTGATACTCCGATTGGCACTTGAATTCAGAACTGGGGAAGGGATAGGGAGGAACCTGATTCTTGGTCCGACCATTGTGATTTCGTATTTTCAGGGTTTCCTGTACTCACTCACGGCAAATACTGAATTATTTCTTCTGCCTGAATGGAAGCTGATTTCTAGGGTTTCTTTTATTTCTATGCTTGTGTCTCGACATCATCTACTTTTTTTTATGCCAATCCAGTTTCGTCGTATCGAGGGTTGACTGTCATTATTACAGCATGATTTCCCTTGTTACTTAATTGTGATAAGATAGAACGTTTTTATTCTTACTTTCTCAGAGAAATATCAACTCAGCAATTTTATCCTTGTCAGCCAGTGTGAACGCGTGCTCGATGCATACTCTCCGGGCCACTGTTTATTTACGCCTGGGAGCACACTTGCGAGTGTGGCGGGGTTACAAATTAATAGTATGGATAAAACACGCAAGGAATTGTAGGAACGAGTACGAGTGATAATTATTTGGAACACAGACTTAGTAATGTCAGCGTTAGTTCCGATATTGCTGACGACACTGGTAGTCACTGAGAGTTGACTGATGATGATACGCTGTGCGAGGCTACACCAGTTTACTGAGATTACTGATCGTACTGGCGCTTCAGAGCATCAGTGTTAATTAATTTATTTATTTTAACACGAGCAAAATTCAGCACCACCGCCGTTTTACAATTTGTCGTGCATACACTGTAAAAAATTTTCTCCGTCGATTTACGGAATTTCCGGTAAAAATTTCTCCAGATACCTCCGTGAATTCACGGAAACTTATTTCCGTACCCAACAGAAGTTTCCGTAAAACGGTTTCAACACACGGAACTGAGCCATATTTACAAGTCTATACTGCTACAATTGCATTTATACAGGTTTGCATATTTACCGGCGATGTTATTAAAATATATCCGTGATATTTACCGCTCTCTAACCCATACATTTTGGATTTTTTTTCCGTGTAAGTGTCCGCAGCAGACTTGGACATATTACGTATAATTCCGTAGTGTAGACATTTCCGTATTTTACTTTTACGGACACTGTTTCCGTTTATTAACGGCACATTTCCGTTAAAATTTACAACAGTGTTCATGAGAGTATTTCAAGTGGTACAGAATGCCAGTGAAATTTTTAGTACCTACGTTACTAATGAGTACTACACAACAGTTGCTAAAAACTCTCACAAACATTAGGTGGCACTGTTAAAAACAATTTTCGTTGTTTTACGGAGAAGTGCTGGTAAAAAATTCTCCAGAAGTGTCCGTTAATTTACGGCAGGCAACTAGCTCCACTTATGGAAACTCGCATATTTATGTGACTTCTTTAGGATGCAGGCGCAATAATGCGTTCGATTATTTATTTAGTTTCTTCTCGCAGTTTGACATATGTTTAATTAATGAATCATAATTATGTATAGCTGTGTTACGCAATATTGTTTCCGTTAATTAAACAGACGTTTCCGTAAGATTGTCCGTAAATTCACGTAAAATTTTAACAGTGTATAATTGACTACGTACAGTTATAAAAAACACAATGATTAGAAGAAGCAATAAGATACATAAAAACTTACGTGCTAAATTACAAAAGTTATTAATAAAGAAGATTAAACTAAGTCTGTAACATAAAAAAATATGAGAGTTTACAAATCGTGAGATATATTTTTGGCGGAAATTCAAAAGTTGAAATATTGTAATAGTAGGATAAGGACTCTTTTTTAAGATATAAGGGCCGAAGCTGTTCAATTAATTTATATACATTATATGCTATGCATACGTACTTACGTTTTTTAAATGTCTTTTTTATAGTTACTAAAGCATTCGTCGTTTGCAGTTTGCAAAGCTTAAATAATATTGAGAGTTTGAATAATACTTTGCTACGTATTTAAAAAGAATAGCTAACGATACTGTGTACAGCTTCACAAATACAAATACAGGCACGCGATGTGTGGTTTCGCTGTGAAAAACCGTAAAAAAAAAATCTTATCAGTCGTAAGTCGTGCTAGATGCATCAGTATGCTAAAGTATACTGAGTTTATATGTAAAGTAAATATACAATTTACATGACGGACAAAGTAAACGTCGTTGTTTATCGCCAGAATGACATCCCAGAGATGTAGTTGCTAGGCAACACAGATTGCGGTATTGTTTACTACGTTCCGATAGTACATATTTACTGGCGGAGAAATATTTATCTGTTTACTGAGACTGTTCCCTTATTGCCGAGGGACACTGGCGAACTGTCAGAGATATCAGTATTGTCAGCAGGTAACGGAAGGCGGCCAGAGACGTAAAATTACGTGGCCGCTTATTTTATACGGGCGAACTTCGCCGGTTTTCGGCTGCCCGAGGCTGCAGATATCAGCCCCGTGTTTGTTTGGCTCCTGCATATTACTGCAGGTTTGCTATTGGCCTGGCTACCGGCTAGCAGTGCAGCTACTTTACGCTGATTGGTGGAAGGCGTTTCTGCCATGTTAGTGGCCAGCGAAGCCATTTTGTTGGCGTGTGAGACTGTTTGCCGTCCTACCGCCTATTTCACTTCTGTATTCCTAAATATTCTGTGACGTATCTGTCTGCAGATAAATAACAGGCATAAAATATTACAGTAGCGGGATTCTTGTTAGCTCAGTTAAATAGGGTTAACAGCTCCTCGTATAAGCGAAAGCCAGCTATCTCTTGGTAAGTTGAATCGCAGTAAACAGTACATTTTTCCGCCATAAATCATCATCTATACTTATTAAAAGGGAGTATTTCACATAAAATGAGCTGGAATTGTAGATCTATAAAAATATATGACGGTATGATTTCATCTGTCATTTTCTTTAGAAATGTATTTTTCACTGGTTTGGAGAAATATTAAATTTAAATTATTTCTACTGTGGTTATTATTGCCAAAATGCAATTTATAATGTCTTCAGTAACATGTATTCTCCGCAACTGTAAACTTAATTAAATTTTTTATGTAATTTATTTGCTGTGGGGTTACTCATCCCTCGTATTCACTGTGCGACTTTTAACTACCCTAATTTAAAGTGGATGCTCTTAATTATGTATTCTCAAAGAATCACCAGATAATGAGTGAGTTTAATTAAGAGTGATTTACTTTCTTGCTCTAATTTCCTTATTTTCATATTAATTCTGTAAATTTTGACAGTAACTTTGAAGTGGTCGCACCCACTGTAGTTATTTAGTTGTTTAATTAGTTTTAGACTGGGCTTGTTATTACAGTTTTGATATAGGGCTACATAAAAATATGGAACACTTAAAACATAAGTATTGATGAAGTTAGCAGCAAACAACCCCCGGTAATTAATTAAGCTAAAGTAATACTAATCACATAAATAACCGTTAATTTTCGAGTGAGTGAATGAACGGCTTCTCAGTTATTAACACCGATGTCGAAATGAAACATTAAAATGAAGAAAAAAATGTTGAGTCTCGAGTTCATTTCATAAAACTTAATTAATTTTCTAACACGACTTCCGTTTCTGTGATAAACCAGCTTTATGTTATTACTGATTAGAATTGTTAAATATCTGTAATGTAACGTGCAAAGATAATTTTTAACAGACGGATACTTCAGTATCAAGCACACGAATTATAGTTTTGAAGAGATATATCTTTTACAGCCTATATTTTTGCGGTAGCATATTCCCTGAAGCACAGTCAAAGACTGGGGGGAAATTCTGGGATTTTTGCGTTGTATGGCTTTCCTTCGAATTCTTCTCACACTGTGGTCCCTGTCCTTTTATCATTGTTGGATACTGCCTCTGGGAGATTCCAATTTTACCTTTTGGTTAGGAAAAGGAGGAGAAAAAGTCTATGGCAAAAGAAAAGAGGGGGGGGGGGTGTTCCGATTCCTACTTGAAAAGAACTGTCACGCACACACTAACACACATCTATTCAACTTTACCTCCACGCACACACGAATAATATTTGAATGGGGCAGCTTCGAGGCACAAGAGTTCGCGAACTGTATGCTGTTTGCGGCACGTGCCGTTAGATGATTTTTGATTGACTTGGCTACAAATAACCAATAATAAGGCGTATTTTTTTTTTGCCGTTGAATCTGTGACAGAGAGATGGCGTGGCGCTCGTGTTAACAATTTTGTTGGGAACGCACGGTGACCAGTTCACAAGTGTTAACAGTTTTTGGCTAAAGAAATCAAGAGCACGTAAACAGGATTAGCAGCCAGATGTTGGAATTTGTTACTCATAATTTACAGTTGATTTGAATCGGAATTGGTTGCCTTTTAAGAGATGATACATGATCGATGAATATTCAATAGAGATAGCAAAAACTAAGATGATACGTTATTTCGAAACGAGAGTAGAAAAATTTTAGATAGCTCAGCTCGTATCAGCATTGTGACTTAAGATTAGAGCCCACGATTTTTGGTGAAAAGAATTCTGCAACAACTTGTTTCAATGCCTTATGTGCACGTATGCAACCTTGCTTCGTGGTCAGCGATTGGCTGTTTTAAATTCTCAGCGTCTCGGGGTTTTACCCGCAAATCACAGACGTGTGGTGTCGCAGTGACCTTGTCCCTGCTGGCACTAGTCAAATGAGCCACGCCTACATTCTGCCAATACTCAAGAAGCAGAGCTGCATTTGTTCACACAAGGTATTGAAACAAATTGTTGCAGAATTCTTTTCACCAAATTCGTGGGCTCTACTTATAATTAAAACATAACTGTAAACATTTACTTAAGGTTCGTGAAATTTGGTAAACACAATTACTGCGTGTTAGTTCTGCTTTAAAATACGCCAGTGTGTACGGATATTCAATTTAAATTTTGATGCAGCGATTGCACAGTTTCAAATTCTTCTGCAACCGAGGTCCACCTTTATTTCAGACAGCAATTTTGCGAGGCGATTATTTCGTTTTGAGCCTTGATCAATAACTTGTTATTAAATCAACTTCGAAAATACACGTACTTTGTGCTTGGCTGCACGACAGCAGCATCTGACTGAAACTCGGAACGTCGTGTGACAAAATCCATTAAACCTCGTTGAATGTGATTTCTACCAGTGACATTTTTCAATATGTTCTAGGAAAAAGTTCGTGAGCTACCGTAGAGATGTTTCTTTACAATTACCTACCTAATTTACAACTTCCCTGATTAGCGTCCATGCTTAGAACAAACAATATTTGTTGTATTAATAATATTATTAAAACATATTTTAGTTAAATTAGCCACTGGTCTTCTATTGTTCGCGATTAACTGAACACTTTCAAACGACTATCCTTCAATTAAATTTCTTGCCCATTATCCTGTTCCCTTTCCGCCATTTTTGACTTGTCTTCTCCGTTGACCCCAATCATTTGCGTTCATACGCCATACATAATAGGCGAAAGTCTGAATTTGTTAGGAATATAAATATGTCAGTAACATTAAATTACTGTTGGTTTGTCCAGAGTAGAAAACGTGCATTTAATGAATATCTGCGTATAAACTGTTACTTACGAACGATTGACATGCTGTGTGGCTCACGATGGCCATGTCCTCTGTAAAGCCAATCGCAAAATAGAGATTCTGCATCCAAGAAGATTTTTATGTACCGGTAACTGTTTAGTCAAAATAAGTCGGTTCACGTGCATAACGTTAAGGCCATGATATATTATTTATACTATTTTACGAAAGTTATATTTATAAAATCCTAATAGAGAGTGGGCATCATAAAAACTGTTTCTGCAGTTCTGTTGTATACAGTATACTTAGGGACCCGTGATTTTCGCGAAAAAGACTTTTGCCCCACTTTTACGTGCACATCTGTAGTTCAGTGATTCGCTATTTTAACTCTCACGAGCCTTGGGATTCTACCGGCAAATCACAGACGTAGTAACCTTATTCTGATTGGCACAGTCAAATGAGAGACGTTACTTCACAAAGACAAGCTGCCAATAAACATGAAGCAGAATTGCAGGTGTGTACGCATGGCAATTAAACAAAGTGAGGCAAAATTCTTCTCGCGAAAAACAGGGGTCCCTAGGTATAATCTATGTTAACTAATTTCTTCAAGGCAAACTACACAACGTTTCCTCTAATAATGCAACTAAAGGAATTCTCATTAACGAACTAATTAGCCGAACCTATATCATTTTTGTCTGGAAAAAGTTAGGAATATATAGTAAAAACCAGTTTTATCTCAATATATGCTCTCGTTTATGAATTTTAAAAATCTTCGTAAATGTGGTATAAACTATGGCTCATGGCCTCAAATTTCATCGTTAGTTACAACAATATAGCCATATTAGTAAGTAGGCTATACTATCGTATCTTGCAACAATATAACAATATTCACTCAAAAGAGCGCAATACCTACATTAATAATACAGGACCACGGCATAGTACTAATCAGATCACTTTCCTCTCACAACGGCAGTCTCGATTCGATTCCCGGTGGGGTCGATACCGCTTGTGAAAACGTGGCGGAGGTCGCCACTATTGGCACGGAGTTCTCTCTGGGTACTCCTGATTCCCCTGATCTATCATTCCGTCACCTGTGCATTTTAGGGTCTAGTAACGTACTATCACTAGGGCCTTGTAGTGTTCACGAAAATATTTTTGCAGCACTTTGTTTCAGTGCCTTACGTGCGAACCTGCATCTCTGCTTTGTGCTCTGTGATTGGATGCCTTAACATACAACGTCTGGAGGTTAAACCCGCAAATCACAGACGTGTTGTGTCACAGTTATCCATGCACTGGTTGGCAAGTAAAATGAATAATAACTGCACAAAAACACCCAGCCAACAATCATGAAGTTGGGTTGCAGGTGCGCACGTAAGACACTGAAACAAAGTGGGGCAAAAATCTTTCCGCGAAAACTATCGGGCCCTACCTATCACTTACGGTTCGGTACACACCTACTTGAACCCAGTCAATGCGCCTGCCTACCGTCCTCGAGTTTGTGTGAGTGAGACTCGGCGCCAAGGGCGATGTTAACAGGCTCATCTGGTGCGATATCGCCTCTACCGCAAGACACTGAAACTGCTGAGTGGTATCGTAAATCACTAACCTGACTGACACTTTCAGTGGTGACCCCATCTTTTTATTGATGGAACGTTTTAAGCCAAGTTCACTTATTATTTTCTGCAGTAGTTTTTCAGATGTAAGAGCAAAAAAAAAAAAAAAAAATTGAGACGCTAGGAAATACTTTTTTATATTAATTGGCATGATGTTTTGAAACTATCTTTCTGTCATCGTCTCAAGTGTATTTTTCCCGTAAATTTACGCAATGGGCACATGAGGAATAGTTCGTAAAAAGTCCCAAAGTACAAATGTATAGGCGGTAATCTTACACGCTAGTTCAGTCTTTGGCTCATAGTGGCGATGGGGCATTTGATATGCGCTTCAATGTCGTCCTTATAGCTCCTTCACATCTGAGCTTTTAAGGCGTGGGTAAGCGGCGCCCTTAAGGGCGTTCAAGTGGGGAAAAATTCATAATTTTATATTTGTATAAAATAGTGTTAGTTTTGTAGACATTACTTCAGAGAACATTAATATCTAACGGGAAAAAATTAGCTCATCTAGTTTTGCCGTAATGTCACTTCAAAGTCAAAATTTGCATATTTTTACTTCATACAAAACTTGAAAACCAGTAAATATAATGAAATGGAAAAAATCTCATCAATACTACACGTCACCGTCTACGGCTTGAAGCATATACAAAGACATTATAAAATATTTCTGTGTTTAAAATAAATTTCTAAAAGTACCAACAAAAAATTTAAATTTTGAAATTTTTTATTTAACATAAACATTTTTTGTAACGGGTTTTAAATGCTACAGGCCATAGACAGTAACGCGTAGTTTTGATATGATTTTTTTCATTTCTTTATGTTAACTGGTTTCCAAGGTTTGTATGAAGTAAAAATACGCAAATTTTGACTTTGAAGTGCCATTACGGGAAAACTAGATGAGCTAATTTTTTTCCGTTAGAGGTATATGTACTCTCAAGTAATGTGTACAAAACTAACACTATTTCATACAAATATAAAATTATGTTTTTTCCCCACTTGAACAACCTTAAGCTGTAAACATACATTTTTCAGGGGATTCAGACGTGTCGAGCATTGTTTCCGCCGGGCGGGCGCACTCGGCTTGAATCCACGCCGACAAGAGTCTCAGCAGGGAAATTAATTAAAGCGCGGACATCTTTATTGAAGCCGAGGAGGGAAGACTGTGATGAGTATTGGGGGGTTGGTAAACAGCTGCACTGCGCGTACAGCCGGGTAATTTGATTTACAGCGACGCGCGTCACAGAAACGATGTTGTTGTCACTACGTCTATTACACTTCCGCGCGCGAGGGGCGGTATATGTCATTCGCGATAAAATGAGCATTTTCGGCAACCGCCTCGTCTAGAATAATATCTATAAAATTATTATTTTTTGTGGCTTTAGGCATTGACTTTTGGGTACAGTACAATAAATACGCATTATTGTAGTTTCATTGGTTCCTTTGTTTATATTTAAAAGCGACAGGAAACTATAAATTAATCCGAAAGGATAAAAAGTAGCTAAGGTTTTAAAAGTTCTCGCAACATCCCGAACCACATATACGAACGTCGAACGGCGCGAGAAAAAGGAGGGTTTACAGCGCGTTATAAGGGCACTTTCCAACTCATTATGTTTACATTTTTATGGAATCCCGGTAAATAAGTGAACACCAAAAGGATACAACTTTCATAAAGTAAAACTTACGTTTTAACCCTCTTTTAGTAAACCTGGTGTAGGAAACGCCTTGCAGTTTTTTCCCCACCTTAGTTCACTATCAGAAGGCAATAATCCAGCTGTGCTCCGAAGAAGCAGTGGCTTATATTAATCTGAGAGAGACCGTAAAGTAATAATAATAACAATAATTAAGCATTTGTGTAGCGGAGTTAATGCCGTGTGACCTTGTTTACCGCGATAACCACATTACACAGTACAACTTTACATTTTTAGAAATGCAAATACATGTACTTGAACATGCTTCAAAAAGAGAGAAAATAAATAATTTAAACAATAAATAAAACAAAATCAATAATGAAATAACAAGATACATGTAAAATTCACATAAACGTAGTGATTTCCTCTTGCATGAATCTACACACACACACATGGACTACGTACTCAAATAATTGAAGAATGTAAACTAATTATTTAAATGCATCCGTAGTCCTGCCGTTGTCCGTTGAATCTGTGCTCTCAGTCACAAATTCTGACGATGTACCCAAAATTTCTCAGCTCGCTACATTTCCCTTACAAGCCAGGCGGAGGTCCTCACACACAAGAGCCACCCTGCGATTGGACAACAGAATGAACCACTTTACCAGCAAAATCTCAAAGTAATTTGGAAACAGAAATCTCTTCAAGTGTTTCTCGCAACACCTGGGCAAAGTTCATCCCGCTCGCTTGGGTTAAAGATGGATGTAGTGTCGCTATTTTGTATACATACATTTTTTGGTTTCAGATTCGATTTGAAAATCTAACCTCATTTACGAAGACACAGAATTTCCGACGTCACAACACTTATACACTACGCTTGTTCTGTTACGGCATCTGAAACCGTCCAAAGTAATAAGCAGACATTCTACTTCGGAAGTTTTTCTAGGAAAGACTAATACTGAAAGGGGCTGTGGTTGGCGCAGTTGTTAAGACACTCGCCTCCTGCTAGGGCGATCCGGGCTCGATTCTCGGCGGATTCGGTCCCCGGATTTTCACGTTTACCCCGCCCCTTCATTTCGGCGCTGCTCCATACATCATGTCACCAGATGTTAAGTGCTGGTTCAAAATTTCTCCATTTCACGTCACCAATACAGGCAGTCAAACAATCGTTTCTTTAAATAAACCACATTGTCTTACTCTCTGTCTTAATGGAATCAGAATTTTGATAACGGAATTAACACATTTCATTCTCAAAAATTAATAAATTGAAGTTTTCAGCTGGCATTTGTGCGACATCCGTGTATTACCAAAACAATATTACCAAATAATTCGATATACTGAGATTTGTAACAAATAAATTTGCACACAGGTGAGGGGAGAGATTTTAGTCAGTGCTAAATGTGGCTGCCCAGCAGTGAGATTACCTAACATCGACAGATATAAATATATCATGAAACTTTTCAGTGTGCGTGGGTTTTGCTATGAATAGCATTCAGAGGACGTTCGAGTCCTCCATTCATCTTAAGGGAACGGTTCACCTCAGTTTTCAACGTCTTTTTATATTTTTATATTTGTACCAGATTTTGTTTTCTTATTTTAAACATAAACTGTGACTTAATCTTCCTCCAAGAAAATTTTTTATCTCTCATAGTTTTTGTGTAATGGGTCGTAAACGTCAAAATTTGTACTTTGTACGGTTTTAAGTACGCCACTAAAACCAACTGACTTACCAAACCGAAAAAAATTCACAGGGTATAACAATGTTGTAGTCTATGATTTGACATATATGAAAACAAAAATAAATACATTTTTGTATTTAAAAAAATTAAAATTTTAAAATTTGCATTTAAAATTCAGCATTTTTTATTAAATACAAAACTATTTTACTTTTTTGTTTTTATATTTGTCATTTCATAGCCTACGACATTGATATATACTTTGAATTTTTTTCGGCTTGGTAAATCGGTTGGTTTTAGTGGCGTACATAAAACAGTAAAGTGCAAATTTTGACGTTTAAGACCCATTACGCGAAAACTATGAGAGATAGAAACAATTTTCGAAGCGGAAGATTTAGTCACAGTTTATGTCTAAAATAAGAAAAAAATATCTCGTACAACTATAAAAATAATTAAAGACGTTGAAAACTGAGGTGAACAGCGCTCTTAAGGGTGCCGCCTAACTTGAACGATTTCGTTCGTTAGAGGCTCTGAAGAGACGGAGTTATATGGGCGACCTTGAAGCGTGCTTCAAATGCCGCATCACCACAACGAGTCAAGCTTAAGGGTGTTCACATGGTAAAAGTGCATAATTTTGTATTTGCACGACATAGTGTTCGTTTTATAGACGTTACTTATAGCTACATTTTCCATTTGTAATCATTTTTCTTAGCTATCACAATTTTTTTCATATCAGCATGCCAAAGTCAAAATTCGCAAGTTACGGAAAAAAGGTAATAACAAAAACCAAGTGGCTTTTCGAATGAAATAATTTACGCTTAAATTATATATTTTGGGAAATATGCTAAAATATGTTAAAACACACGACAGTCCTTTTGTATTTAAAAAAAGCCATAAATTAAGCAAGTTATCAACATTTCCAGATTTTTTAAAAAGGTCCGAAGGAATCTCATAGTGTGTTTTACAGTATTTTAGCATAATGTCCATAACATCTAATTTCAGAGTAAATTATTTCATTCAAATAAGACACTTGGTTTTTGTTATTACTAGGGACGCGAATGCTTGGTGATAAGATTTTTGCCCCACTTTGTTTCAGGGCCTTACGTGCGCACCTGCAGCTCAACTTCATGGCTATTGACAGAGTGTTTTGTGCAGAGTCGTTATTCATTTGACTGTACCAATCAGTACACGGATAACTGTGACACAACACGTCTGTGATTTGCGGGTTTAACCTCCAGATGCTGGGTGTTACGGCATCCAATCACTGACGACGTAGCAGAGCTTCAGGTGCGCACGCGTAAGGAACTAAAACAAAGTGACGCAAAAATATTTTCGCGAAATTTCCTATCTCCAGTTATTACCATGTTCCCGTAACTTGCATATTTTAACTTTGTCACGTCACTATGGGAAAATTGTGAGAGTTAAAAAATTTTTACAAATGGAATATGTATTCACGAGTTACGTCACTATGCCGTGAAAATATAAAATTTGCGGGTTCACTGACCTGCAGGCTAGCCTCCAAGTATATATGTGTATTCAAGCAGATAAACAGCTGTTCCTTGGCTGCTCACCGACACAGTGAAACAACACGATTTGCCCTCAATGTACTAGCTAGCTTCTTTATTAATGGCTAGGGACCCCTAATTTTCGCGAAAAGATTTTTGCACCTCTTTGTTTCAGTAACTTACGTGCACATCTGCAGTTCTGCTTCATAATCAGTGATTGGACGTCTTAGCTCTGACGTGTCTTGGTGTTTTACTGGCAAATCACAGACTTGCAACGTTGTAGTAACGGTATTGTGATTAGCGAAGTCAAATGAGAGACATCGCTTTACAAAGACACGCTGCCAATAACCATGAAGTAAAACTGCATATGTGAACATAAGTCACTGAAACAAAGTGGGGCGAAATTCTTTTCGCGAAAATCAGGGGTCCCTATTAATGGCTCTACGCTCTATGGGAGGAGTCAAATAAAGCAAGAGCCAATTGAGAAAGTGACACGTATCTAGAGTTGTTTGAGTTCTTGCATGCGTCCGAAAACAAAAAAGGTGAATTTTTCAGGTCCCTAGCGAGGATCATAACAGATGATTGTTAGAGACGCTGGAAAATCGCGGGAATAGTTGACTATTTGCTAGGCTCCAACGTGATGTATATAACACTGAATGTTTTGTATCAACATTGGCTATCGTTAATTTGTAGCATTTTTTCTCTCTACAATAGGCCCAGTTAGAACTGCACAGCTTGGACACACAGCGTGTGTGATTTGTACCAAAACTGTTCACACGTGTCACGGTTAATATAATACAGTTTATTGGAGACTATTTTTAAACATTTTCGCGATTTTTCAGTGTCTCTAATGATTGTATCTCGCGGGAAAACTTGACTGTTTGCTGGGTTTCAACGCACGTTAAGCTTACCAGAAGATTACTGGCTTTAACTTGTGCGTGCAACTGTTGTCCTATTTGACTGAGCCAATAATAATCCCGATATTGTAATATTTGATGCATATTATTATTGGTCTGCAGACAGCTACGTTGTGTCA
>PNEQ01059494.1:31090-48017 GCA_003012365.1 Medauroidea extradentata
ATATATATATATATATATATATATATATATATATATATATATATATATATATATATATATATATATATATATATATATATATATATATATATATATATATATATATATATATATATATATATATATAGATGATGGTATATAGCGAAAATGTTTTGGCCCAATTTTCCGTTGAAAACGCTATAATTTCTTGCAACATATGTAATTTGGATGATGTACGTCTGCCATAACGCAGATGTCTACAGATCTACAACCGGCATAGGATATTACAATAGCGGGATTCTTATTGGCTCAGTGAAATAGAGCAACCACTCCACGTACAAAAGAAAGCCAGTAATAATGTAATAAGGTGAACGCGTATTGAAATCCAGCAGACAGTCAAGTTTTCCCGCGACAAACAATCATTAGACATGATGGTATATCGCGAAAATGTTTTGTGCCAAGATAGCCTTGAAAACACTTGACACAACGTAGCTGTCTGCAGACAAATACCATGCATCAAATATTACAATATCGGTATTCTTATTGGTTCAGTAAAATAGGGAAACAGCTCCAAGTACAAGCTAAAGCCAGTAATCTTCTGGTAAGCTGAACGCGTATTGAAATCCATCAAACAGTCAACTTTTCCCGCGATAATCCATCATCTCTAACAAACATCTCTAATTAGGGCTAGGAATATTTCGCCAGTTCAACGACCAACATGCTATAATCCATTATCCGGTGTATACCGAAGCCGTACAATTTGTCCATTACCTGCTACACATTCAGATACACTTGAGTAAGCATAAGACATTGGATTCTAGCATTTTAGTCAATGAACTCGCGAATTTTTCCTAGTCCTATCTCTAATCACATAACTTTTATAGGTGGAAAGTCTATAGCTAGAGACCTGAAAAATTCGAGGTTTCTTTTATGTGCAAGCTAGAGTTCCAGAAACTATAGGTCTGTACCACGTTCACAATTGTCCGTTGACTTACTCGACACTTCCTGGAAGTAGCTGAGCCAATGATAAAACTGTAGCTGAATACTGGCCCATTTCACTGCATATGGGTCAGCGGACAGCTAATAAACAGCTGTTGTCTGCACGATTTCACAAGTATTCTTAGAAGCTAGCCTACAGGTCAATGAACCCGCGAATTTTTCAGGTCTCTATCTTTAGCACAGTCGACTACATGATTCTATATGAGTTTCGCATACATCCGGTTAATAGGGTCCGGTAGTTTTCGCGATAAGAATATTGCACCACTTTGATTCAGTGCCTTACGTGCGCACCTGCAGCTCTGCAATGTAGTCAGTGATTGGATGCCGTTACACCCAGCGTGTGGAGGTTAAACCTGCAAACCACAGACGTTATGTGTCGCAGTTATCCGTGTACTGATTGGCACAGTCAAATTAATAACGACTCTGCACAAAAACACTCTGTCAATAGCCATGAAGTTGAGCTGCAGGTGTGCACGTAAGATACTGAAACAGAGTGGGGCAAAAATCTTTTCGCGGAAACTACCGGGCCCTACCGATTAACAAGCGGAAAATGTTGAGCAAGAATGTGTCTTCTGACTGTAATGGCAGCCAAATTACGCCTGCATGAATGAATAAATATTTTTCTTATAAAAATGAGTTAGAATATTTTTGTTTGTGGAAATTTGCTATTGCTTATGTTTTGTTGATCAAACTTGTATTGTCCCAGAGGAATTCGGTCCGTTTATTTAGTGATTAACAGCACATATATCGACAACAGCACATATATTGACAACAGCAAGACACAGAACACGGACATAAAGGAAAGGAAAACCAGATTCCAATGAGAAAAAAAAACAACAGTGGACAACAGACAAATTATACAATGACAACAGGACACAAGTTCTGCTCATCGAAAGAATTCAACATTTCGGGAATTGCAATCTATTCCCGAAACGTTGCATATTTTAGTTAAATGGAACTAATGTCGTGTTGTCTTCTGTCATTTGTTTGCTACCTAATGCCCACTGTTGTTGTTTTGTCTAAATCCATCTTTTTTCGTACTGGGAATCTGGTTTTTCTTTATGTTCGTGTTTTGTGAATGAGTGTTGTCGATATCTGACTGAATTCTATCTTTGGAATAGCTGTTTAATATAAAAATACTGGCCGAATCCCTCGGGGATTGCTTTTTCTGGTTTATTTTGTTTTTGTACTTTATCATTCAATACAAGGTTGGTCAACAAAACATCGTAAACTCCTACTGCAGCAAACATTTAAAAATCTTACAAAATTGAATGCTTGTTCGTTTTAAAGACTATGCGTTCGCACACTATCCATTCGATTTTAATGAAATTTTGGTGAGTTATGCGTGCATTTATGAAAAAAAAAAATTGGAGTGGGAGGTTGTAAATCGGAATAGAGGGTCAGAACGGGGAACCTAAAAAATAAAGTGAAAATCTAGAAAACGGCGTATGTTGTAACGAATGCCCGGATAGGTAGCAATAAAAACTTTTAACTTATACGTACGGATATGATTCTTTAGGTCTTCAACATATCGCAGCATAAGCATTATATATTGTCGTGTACTGGCATCCGTTATTTAGATATTTATAAGTACAGATATTATTTTCAATTATTGAACAAAATCACGACTTATTCAACCTGTCCGCGTGTTACTTAAGGGATACTCTTTTTTTTTTTTTTTTTTTGTAGCCGGCTCTTCAGCACATGTTTTTCATTTCACCACGTATGATTCTCTCTACCGTTGAATGGAACATGTTTAGGCTGAAAGTAATCCCTATCCACTTTCCAAAGACTGCTGCTCATGTTACTCGTCACGATACTGATTACGTTATTATTTGGAAATATTTTGTGTCCAATTAGAGCACGGCATTTTTGACGTGAGCCTCAGCGTACCACACTACACTCTCAACGACCAGTATTGATTTGCCGACTCTGTGACGGAAGGGTGTAAATATATTTTTTCTCCCTTGCCAACCTCCATCCCCTTTCCAACAAGCGTTCACATTTTCGCGGGCGGCCGCCCCCCTTCTCCGTATCCACCAATCGACAGATAATTATCTGCGTGATGTTCCCGGGTAAACAGCACCCCGCGCGGCCGGCCCTTCGCTCCCGAACTCGCTAATTGATTCGGCGTCAATCGGGTTTTAATCCGTAAAAACCCCCGCCTGGTTTTTCGCGATATCGCACACCGGATTGCTGGTAAAAAAAAAAAAATGAAAACCAGCGAAATTGGAGAGCAGCCTTCCCTCCCTCCAACTTCCCCCTTCGAAACAGGCCCATTTACGTTAACGGTTGGAAATATCCTAATATTAACCGCTGTGGTTAATTACTGCAGTTCTAAAGTCGCGTGTTGGTTTAGAAACGTAAATTTTTTTCGCGTGTTTTTATGTACTGTAAATTTCGTTGTCCTTATTATATAAAAAATTATATCATATTACATTTTGAAACACTTGATGCTTATAAGTGAGATTTTAGAATAATAATTAAAATATGTTGACACAATATTTTGTAAAATGAAACGAACGGGTTAACAAAGCTGTTGAAATCGGTATTTGTTATTTTGATTTACTGTTAACAATTTTTGAAAAAGAATAGTTTTCCAAAATACTGCAAATTATGTCGGGTGGTTCATTTTTAAGACAGTGTTTTTTCTTAGCCATGGATCTCAGACCATTTATGTGTGAGCGAAGACATGTAGAAGGGTTCCAAGATATTCACTTGTTTAAACTGAGCAAAGTCGTTTGCTCGTTAGCTGGCGCATGTTGTATAAACCTTCGCTGATTTATACACGCAACGCTTCTGTCCTCCTACGGTGGTTTTATTAATGATTCGCCCGCCTCCAGGGATGTCAGGTGGACTGCGGTAAAATTAAAAAAATTAAAAAGAAATGCTGGAGGCTTGACATTAGCATGTCAGCAAATTAATTCAAAAACTTCCCATCCTTTCCTTTAGGGTCTGTTCCACCAGCTAACCTGGTTACTAATACAGGATGTTTAGGAACAACATCGGCAAACACAGCAGGTGATTCATTGTAAAAGAAGATAAGTATAAAATATAAATGATACTTTGTCTGAACTTAATATTAACTAAAAATAAGCCTTTGAAGTACGAATATTAAATCAGTATTTTCCCAAAATATGGGAAACTAAATAACGTGAAAAGACTATTACATACTAAGGTGGTAGGCAGTAATAAAGTCCAGCAGGTAATAAGGCCCAGCTGCTGTTTTAAATGTTACCCGCAAACGAACCTCTTCGCTAGCAGCACGACCACGAAGCTACTAGTGACGTTATGTAACGACAGTTGTTTCAAACTCGTAGTCGCAATTGTTATCTATATAGCGTGCGTGGAAGAATTACGGAGGTAATTGTTACCTTGATTTTAACTATTATCCTCTAAAGAATCTCTGTTTTTCAAGTTTCAAGTTATGCATTTTAAATACATATATGCAGAATAGGGTGTCAATATATACTTAATGGACAACACTACCGTGCCTTGAAAGTCCGTTTTATATTAGTCCACTTATTCATAGCAAATAAAATAAAAATGTCATGCTAACTGGTAATAATGCCCACTCGTGTTTTGAGTGGGCCTTATTACCTGCCGTGGAATTTTAAGTGCATTACGTTTTATTTCTTTTAATCTAAATACCAAGAATCACTCGGGGGCTGTTGACCGCCATTTTGTCCGTGTTGTATTTTTTATATAAAATAACGGTTTAAAGGAAATGTGTTAGTTACTATGACTATGTTTTTTTTTAGTCCCCAGAAAATTATTTTATCAACCTATTCTATTATGTCAATTTTTTGTTAAGATTCAATCAGATTTTAAGAAACTGTGGCTGTGTATATTACGCACGGCATTCTTTTAACACGCCGAGAAGAGTCAGATGATGACATGTCACTTTTTCAAAGCAGTCACCATTTCAAGTACACCAAACATCAAACGTAAGTGTCACACAATTCTCCGCAAGAAGGCTATTAACTACAGAGTTCAAACCATGAACATAAATATTATTGGAAAATAATCCGTTCAACCCACGGCAACCATCATTCAACCAACCATCTGAAAAGCTAGTGAAGAGCCATGGATGTGCGGTATTTGCCAACAGGTTGCAGACATGAGGGCATTTCTTTCAAGCAATACCGGGATCCACGAGAAATGTGTTGGACTTACAGCTGATGGCGATGTCCTAAACCTAATGAGTAACTAATGTGGTTTATTGTCACCAATTTACTTTAAGCTTTAACTTTAATGTTTGTGGTTCTTTTATTTTTAATTTCGGTTGATAGCTTCAACTGGTGAATAAGATATTTAATGGCACTGGCAGTTTTGACTTTGTAAATCAATGACTTGAGCAGTTAAAATTAGGTATAGAAGCACATAAGTGTGAAAAATCTGAAACAATTGGATTTTTATTTGTTTAGTTTTTTATTTTACTATTTCTGACGAAATGTGTAACAGATTTAAATACTTGGACCTATTCCTCACAATCCAATTGATACAATACGTTTATTTTCCTCATCCGTTAGAAATTTTAATGGTGTTTTTGTGTGATTGTTTATTTTTAATTATTAACTTAAAGCAGTGCTATACAGTAAGAATGTACTTGTTATAATTAGTTTGTTCAAACTTTAAACAAATATGCGTTATTACTCTGACTCTGCAGTGTCTACCAATAGTCATAAGTTTAAAAAAAATCTAATTAAAAATTGCAATAAAATATTTAAAGTGTTTTTTTTTTGTTTTTATATGTAAGAAATAACATTTTTATCATTCTTTTATCTTTTTGCCTTTTAAATATGAAGAATTTAAAATTTTTCTTTGTATTTTATGGATTTATTTTCATATATTTTAACACGAGCCTTATTATATGCTGCTGCAGGTAATATTGCCCAGTTACAAATGTTTGTGTTTTTATTTATAAATTTACCAGAACTTTTTGACGTCGGCAAGTTTGTACTATATTTTTGCAGGAGACAAATAAACAGTCACTTCCTGTTAGATATTCTTGTATATCATCAATATCTAAATATAGGGACGGGAAAAATTCGCGGGTTCACTGAACTGTAAGCTAGCCTCCAAGAATATATGTGAAATGACGCAGCTGTTCATTAGCTGCTCGCTTCCACAGTGAAATGGGTGTGCGTTTAGTTGTATGTTTGTTACTGCCTCAGCGACTTTCAGAGAGTGTTGAATATGTCAATAGCCAATCGCGTAACTGGCGCCAGCGTACAGTTGCTGGAATCCTAGCTTGTGCCTAAGAGAAAACGCGGATTTGATCAGGTCCGTATCTAAATAGTTACTGGCCATATTTTTGTAGTGGGCCTTATTTGCCCCCCTTACCGTGTTATGTACTAATACTAAGAACATCGTTGTTTGTTTGTGCTCTTCTGAGCCATAGCGAATCCTGGGAAACACTTTCCACCCTTATGAACATAACGGGTGGCCACCCTCTACTTGCATACAATTTTTTTCTGTAGCGTCAAGAAATTCGAACATTTGACTAAGGTGTATTGATATATGTGATTTACGTAGGAAAAAAAACCCCGGTTCTTTTGTTGAAACTTTCCATGACCTGTCATTTTCGTTCAAAACACACTTAAGGCTCCCGCCTGTCTTTCTCTTGAACTGCGCTACAGCAGGTTAGAAATAAGCATTTATTTGCAAAATTATTATACGTGTTTGCAACGAACTCACCTACGAAATGAAAACACATTTAGTAGAAGGAATATTAAGTGCCTTTCAAAAAATCACACGCATTCCCCACAACACGGGCAAAAACGGCCTTTTCGCACGGCTGTGTCACAAAATCTACAGCACCAATCGTTACAAAACTATTTAGAATACAGTGAACTAGAGGTATTGTTTTTATGTTTGCTTACTCATAACAAGTTTTTATGACCTAATTTTGAAATTCGGAGCCAGTAGCCTCCTATGGTGCGTGAATAAAAATGCTTTATTATGCCTGTTATAACTATTAGAAAAAAAATGGTTCACAAGACTTCTGATTTACATGCAAAAGAATATGTTCCGTCATCAACATATATTTATGTTAACAGATATATCTGAATTCTTATGTTCTAAATAAAAGTAAATCATTTCACACATAGAAACTTTCATTTTGCGTACTGGAGATGGATATAAAGAAAAATAAAGTAGTTCCTGAACAGGTTGCTGGGATAGTTAATGATGCCTTAGTTATGTTTTGTTTTATAGTTAGTAATTTGAGTTTTGAGTGATAGGAATAGAAAAATAAAATATTTAATTTTTGTAGACAACTTTTCCTGCCTTGTATTCAACTTACGTGACCTTTAAACCGGCTATTTTGATTAAATTGTGTGTGTGTATGTGTCTGTGAATATGTCTCTAGATTCAACTCTCCAACTATAGCTTAAGTGTTTCTTACAACTACTGCGTTTTTGTCAGTCAACATTTCTTTTTACTATAAAGTGAACAAAGTAAACTCTCCTGCGTAAGTTATATATAGGATATTTACGAACTACACCGACGAACATTGTCAATTGATTCTTTATATATACAAAAATAAAGAAAATAAGCAGAAAACATAAAGAACATTTTACGTTTTAACAACATATTAACGAAGGAATATGCCTCAGAAAATCTTATTTCGAAACGGGATATTCCATGGCTGTCTTTAGTAAAAGGCAGGAGTCTTGAATGTGGCACCATAGAAGCAAACAACGTGTAGTTCTAGGAACGCAAACATATTACCAAGGCTCGGCAAAATTTTCTTAACTTTCTGGCAGCAAAATATACGCCAATAGTGTATGATCACTTAACGCTGCTCATTTGGCGTACAGTTAAATGGGTTGAAACTGCTGCATTGTGAATCTGTTGGTAACTGCACCGTTGTATTAAATCTGTGTCGTAACCACTGCACCCACAGTGAAAATTTGATGGATGACAGTGCCGTAAGAGTACTTTTTTTGTTGTTGTTAAATGATGGTGTGTATAACTACACGTCCATCATTTCATCAATAAAGGATTTTTTATAACGAAGTTCAATATTTGTAAAATTATTTGTGTAACTTTTTCTGTATTTGAGGGGGTTCAAAAAACTACGGCCAGAAATAAATACATAAACATGATTAATGTCGTCCTTTAGTGATGCCCGTAACTATTCCCAGTGCCTCGGCGGTTCTGCATACATTCTTAACCTTCCTATGGTGGTTTACATTTAATGTAAAATTGTATATTCTTTCTCGGGCGTCTTGTTCGTAGATCGTGGATTAGATGTTCGGTCTCTGGAGGGGAGGGGGGGGGGAGGCTAGTACTATGCTGTCCCGGTCAGTCTCCATCGAGCAGTTTAGATGCCTCCTACTGGCTACTGGTCGTGTGTTCGTATGAACTATGCGAACGATGACCGATTCCCAAACTTTGTGGTTACTCGGTCCTTAAAGGGTATTGATCCCTACCACCATGGATTTATCTGTTTTTTTTCTATAACTTCTGTTCCAAACGATGAATCAAAATTTATTCACAACAGGGCGTAGATACAAACTTAATCGATTTTCTGTAATTGCTGGAACCATAATATATTCATTATTTTGCAACGGGAAACAGCTGAAAAGGAAAAATTGATTTATTTACGGGAGCGACTACAGAGGCCACAAAATCAACAGAAACAATGCCATATGTATTTCAAAAAGTGAATGAAACCGTAATCTATGCCTTGTCAGCGTGAAAAAAGTAAAACAACGTGTCTATTCCCTGATTAATAACAAAAACCGTAAAGCCGATCTGACAGGGATAAATCGCCCTTAAGGGCACGATTCCCGTCCATTTGGTCTGGCAAAGCACGAAAAAACTATTTGCTCCCGATCTAGACCAATCGACTTGTTAATGCTCGCAAATATCGTCCTGTTAGTACTCGCAAATCGTATTATCCCGGGACAAACACTCTGTGGGCGACACTTCCACGAGACGAGGCCCAGCCCCGAGGACCGCATAACGTCCGTCTACCTCGAGCACTGACTTCTCCCTACTCTTCAAACCGCGTCTCCAAGCCACGCCAGCTACACTGTTTACCTTCGACCAATCGGAAACACTGTTACGTTTAAACTATGTTAACAGACGGCTAAGAACTTAGGCCTTTGCGAGCGTATCAAGTGTCACATTTGTTAACTATAATCACCAATTTACATGTTTGTTCATACCCTTCTATTCTGGTACATAATTTACCTTAATTTTAACTAAATTTGTATTTAATTTATATTTTAAATTCAACTGCCTGGCGGCAAACCGTTGCAGGCGTCTTACTTTTGTCTCTAACACTCTCGCCCAATGGGGCGTGCGAGGTACTCTTCCCTCAGCAATTCGTCAGCCACCTTGACACATACATGGCTGTTTTCTGCTTCCCGCAGCGAGACGAAACCCAATTCTCTCCGACCTCATCATCCTCTGGATCAGGGACGGCCAACACTGGCCCGCCACTGCATTTTAAACGGCCCGCCATAAGCTGAAATATTTACATAATATTTCAAAGTTACTTACATTGACAGCAATAATATTTAAATGATTTCATGTTTGGCAACGCTCCTTATCTAAATACTGTGGAGACAATTCTCTGATATACTACTATAAAACTGAAGGTACGTTAGTGTTCAGCTCATAAAAGTAATCGACGTGAAATTTTTTTTATCGTGGCCCGCAACATGATTTGGTTCGACTTTTGGACCATAGCTTCGAAAAGGTTGGCCACCCCTGCTCTGGATATAATATAAATTTTACATATTTTCTTTATCACTAATCTGACACTAATTTAATTAAAATCTATAGCTTTCACAGAGTCTGGCACTGTATGAATTATCTCTGCAGCCCAATTATTACTCTTTCTAGGTATGTTCAATTACAGTGAATTGTTCTGCTACAGCAAGTTTGTCTACAATTTTCCGTGATGATTGGAGCTACCACATACCAATAAAACATATACATTTGAATAAAATTAATGGCCCCCTTACGTTGTCGTCAGTGACCATTTGCTCAATTCTATGTATATCCATAAGTACATTCTAGATACAATGCCCAATTGGCATATCACAGGCCTATGTAAAGTTTTGCTTTGCAATTACTGTAAAAATAATTAATGTCTAAATGTTATTACTTGGTAAAATTTATGAAAATATCAGCTTAAAAATTCGTTAAAAATGATAGTTCTCTAATATAAGTTAATCTTCATCTGGATCATATGTCATATGAATAAGGTGCATAAATTAATTGCAAAAATGCCAACAGAATATTAGCAAGCAGTGCAAATAATAATAAATATTTTACACTCAGAAACCATATATATTACTATAGAGACTAAATAATTGGGTAAGTTTTATTAGGAAACTTCGCGCGTATTCGAAATGAAGATGAAAAAATCTGTTGGACATGTTTAGGCTATTTTTTTCGCACTGAATTTATAATTTTTCGGGTTCGAGACTAGTATAACCTTTAGAATATGCATATCAGGTATGAAATTTCACTATTAATCCTCTCTACTCATGAAAATTTATAATTAAAATAAATTGCACCTCTACCTTGGGTGATAAAAATTTCTAATTCTGAGGGACAGTTAACATTTGTAGAAGATACTATTTTCCAATTAATTTTTTTCGTGTTCACTTGCAGTACTTTGTTCTAAGCTATCAAAAATTTTTATTGAGGGCTAACACTATCTATGATTTTATACATTACGCTAGAGTGCCGCGGTGGTCGAGAGATCAGATCTCTCGCCTCCCGCCCAGGCGATCCGGGTTCGATTCCCAGCGAGGTCGGTTCACGGATTTTCGCATGTGGGAAATGTACTGGACGATACCGCTGGTCGGCGGGTTTTCTCGGGTTCTCCAATTTCACCCGCCCATCCATTCCGGCGCTGCTCCATACTCATCTCATGTCACTCCCCACCAGCGCTATATGACCTCGACGTTAAGCGCAGACCAAACATATCTCACTCTCACCCTTTATATTACGTTAAAATTATTATTACAATTTTAAAAGTATTTTCAACGTGAAGAAAAATTACAAATGAACGAATCGTAGTGAACGCAATGTGTACAATTCTTTCTTTCTATACAGCTAACAAAAATGTTTCTGTAATATTTTACCGTGCAAAGCTATTAATGCTAGGTTAAAAGTTAGATACTATATTTTAGATATTAATTTTATGTACATATTTTTCCGCCGTAATTTTTAAACGATATAATTTCTAAAATTGTTTTAGATAAAATTACTGATATTTCCTTATGGGCAGACGTACGAATTATTATGACGGATGAGTCTTAAGAAGGTTTTCTCGCAAAGTGTTGTTCATGAAATGTCCATGACAGAAAACGTATTTTAATTTACCAAAAACTAAAACTCAACTAGTTATTTTTTTAAACACGTTCAAAATTTGTTTCCAGGAATTTTCGTCAGTTTTACAAATCATAAACATTCACTACTTCATTCACATTTTAAATGGTACCTTTTTACAATTTTTACAGATTCAGTAACTTTTTGTACAGGTTTTGCGTATTGTACATTAAGATTCAGTAGTACACTGGGAGTCATTGTACTTCTATATTATTTAATCGCGCAGTAGATACAGCGTTTCTTACTTTTTTTTTTTCCTAACCTACCCTAACTACTAAGTTATGTGTGAGGCCCGGGGAAGGAGCGGGACTAAGTGCGTCTCAGGGCTGAGCCCCATACGCCTACAAGGGAGAAGTTTCATGCAGAGGAGGCATGCATCGCGGCAGAGAGGGATTGGGCAGAGCGTTTCTTACTATTCTAAGAAATGTCTAGCATTCATGCCATTGGTCGCAAACGTTCAATGATTACGACGTTCCTGTGTCCTGGGTGATAGTGCACGATTGTCCACTTTCAGAATTTTGTCCCACGGCAACGGTTGCGATTAGGGTAGTGATTATTAATGTTTCCTGCTCAAATCAGTTCTTTATGAACTGATTTTGAGACGGCAACACTCTGTACGATTTAAACAAATCGCAGCACAGATTAGCTGACTGAAGGGCGTATAACCTGCACACAATATATGCGGGGTATAAAAACAATTAATTTTAATTGGTATGCTTTAAAATTATTAACGTATTTTAACTTCTTAATACTATGAAAAACAATTTTATCGTACTTTACGTGAGGGGTTTCTCCCCTACTTTGCCATAAATTAATTATTAGTTACGGTTAAACATCATGCAGTTCGCCAATTTTTCCCGTTTTAATCAATATCGGTTTACCTGTAAACAAAAAAAGAACGATGACGTAACACGTTTTTTTTACAAGCTCTGTTCCGAAACCCTTTCGTAGAGTCCACGCAAAAACCATATTTATCTGAGGGTGGCTAGAATGGGGGATGGAAAAATTAATCAGTCGCGAGATTAGTGAGAGCATATTTTTTTAACTTCCGTGTTTGCAGTTATTCGGTTCAGTGATGACCAAAACGTTGTGATGTTTTTCGCAAACAGTAGCTGACTGCATTTAATTAACTTATTATACAGTAATAATATTATATTTTTCACTAAAATAAACAACTACTACGCACATAACTAATTTCGCCAAGTCAGCTCTTTGTGTTAGACCTATGTGAAAGGCCAAACATTAAATTATGCTAATTTGTTTGGCTAGAAAAAATGAATTTTGTGGGAAAAAAATGACCTCTATCAGTTGGACAAACAAGTGTAACTCAATTAGTAGGTTCTCTTACTTGTATTAGAGAGATTGCACGTTTGATTCTGACCGTTGGAATGGTTAGTGAACTGAGGGGAAGTGGCGTAATCTTTTGGTTACCTCCGTGCATTTTTGTAAATATGGATCTGAACGTTAATGATTTACAGCTTATGATAAAGAAACTTATCAAGTAATTTAAAATGATCACAACCGACCATTAAAAAGGAATGTTGTAAAATTGTTGTAAATATTCATTTGTTTATTCATTTTATTTTCTACAATTTAATTATATGCTTAATCATGTGTGAAGTGTTGAATTTAATTACTATTTTAATGAGTAAATAGTAAAGCCAATTAAAATTTAAACATATAGCTCGTGTTTTAAAGTACCACAACTATTTTTACCACAAAGATCTCAAATACATTATCTTAATAATAACACAGTTCTTGTTACCACTACTGTACATTTTAAACAAAAATTTTCTTGGCGGCAAAGCAACTCTGCAGTGACTCATATTAAAAAAATATAATCTGTATCTGTTGTGGCAACGAAATATTTTTACTGTAAACATAGCAGTATCTCATATTGAAACAAAATTTGTGTTGTGGCAAAGAAAGTGTTTTTAGAGTGCTCCTAATACAGCAGTAGGAATGAGCAGCCATGGATATGCAACCACAACAATTATGCTGTGGTGTCTGAAGGCAGTAGTTCTCAAACCTTTCACGTCCGTCTCCCTCTCAAACATATCTTAAGACATGATATTACGATCATACGTGTTATAGCCTAGTCAGTTTAGTCAGGCGCGCGCGAATGTTCTCACAGTACGGTAATCGACTTTTCATGACCATGAACATTTTTTTGAAGGTTATGAAATGAGTAAGAACAATACCAATTTTTAGTTAAAAAAATTGGTAACAAAATTAAAAAATTCTTTGGTTAAGTACAAAATCTCCGCCAAACAAAAATTTTTGGCTAAAAAAATTATTTGTTTGTAAAATGTAAATTCACCATCTTCGTTTATGGTAATTATTTCCTCGCCCAATTAGTATTATTATAATGATAAGAATGTTTAACGTGATTACCCAAAAAAGCGGGTTTTCCCATCTATTTACTTTCTTTACAATTGGTATTAGTTATTTACATATATATTGTATAAAATAAATGTTTACTTCAATTATCAGTGATGATCGGGTCGAGAACGCAAACTGATAGGAGTGATAATAACAAAAAAATTACGATAACGGGAGGAGTGGGTTGGTACTGGGCTTGTAGCTTTCCAGAAATGAAAACGCTATTGAAAGAAACTACGTTTTTTCATACAGTGGAGGATGAAGAAGAACATTTTTCGAGCAGCCAAATTGAAAGCAAAAACAACGAAAGGAAAATGCAGAGGAAAAAGAAGAAGAGGGAAATGCTTCCGTTCTGGAAGCAAAGTCTGTTCAGGTGGCTGCCACGTGTTTCTGCTTCTGTTTGCTCGTCGAAATACCGCATGAATTTACCAAGACCTCCCGACTCCAGAACAACGCACAAAAGGAAATAATACCCAATGATGTCGTGGACTTCCGTAAGTAAATAAGGAAGTTAACTTACAGTAAAGGAATTGCGTGGTCAAAATTTCAGAACATAAGAACAATAATTACATTTATTTCCACGACCCCTTGCCCCCTCTAAACGGTGGCAGTGACAAGTAAAAATTTAGGCCCAAATTGGAATAAATATGTTCTTTAATAGCTGGCCGTTCATGGATTTACTCATGTGTAATACTTAGTACACCAGGTAGTTAGAAGTGTGTGTGTGTATGTAGGCTTGTATAAAGAAGACATTGTACCATATCATGTATTGATAGGACTGCAGAATGTAACTTGAATGGTTTAAAAACTAATTCTTTATAGTGATAATTAGTTGTACCCAGAAAAAACTTGCATAATTTTTTATATAAATCTGAAATAAACAACACCTCGATAGCTCAGATGATTAGATAAATATCGGTTGTTAATATAAAAACATATTTTCTGCCATTTCAGAGGCCAGAGATCTCCAACAATTTTGAAATTACACTTTATATATTAGAATGAATATCCAATTTAAGTGAAAATCACGACGATAGCGCATAAGCTTGAGAAAAATCCTGAAATTTATTTTCGGGTATTTACGTAATCATAATCACGAAGTGAAAATCAATTCTATATCTCTATGACTTCACTAGACATAAATTATTTACCGGGTACACATTTCGCGGCTTTTCGCCATTTTAGAGGTCGAAATATGACAAAATCCGAATGGCATAACTTTAATGGGTGTCAAATTTAAGTAAAAACCACGACGATAGTCAGTTGAATCTGAGCTATATTGAAGAGGCATTGAAAATACTTTTCCCTAGAAGTGACCAATGTATTAAATATAAGATCACAACAAACATGTTTTAACATATTTCTGTTGCTGTTCTGTTGCCTTAGTAACACGATGTTGTGTAGCGTAAGTTTACTATGTGTAAGATATGTGTGTGTGTATGTGTGTATATATATTGATATATGCCGCATCTCAGTCTAATACCAATTTCTAATACGATCATACATTGCATTCAAGTGTCTCGCCAGTTTAAGGGAACAGATTTCAGGCCCCAAAATGCCTTAACTATTTAATTGATTTGATTTAACTTGTTGTCTCTGTTGGTATTAGTCATTCTATGCGTTTGTTATTAACGTGATTTTTGCTTCAGTTAAGTTTGCCTAATTTCTAATGCGTGGAGATAAGGGAATATGTGTTTCCTCTTTTCTGATTTCGTAGGTATGTCTTTCTTGTGTAATCGAGAGCATTTTTTTGTTCGTAACGGTTGTAGGCCTACATGCACGTTGTCAGTTTTAGAGTAATTACCAACTGTGTCATTATTTTTCTTCTTGTTTTATGGGGTATCTGCTCGGGGTTTTCTAGTTGTATATTATCATATATTTTGTAAATTTCAGTTTTTTTACATAATGTGTAATAATCTGCGATATTGTCGTCATTTACATTTTTGTTTAGTTTTTGGCTCGCGTGTGACAATGGATATTGTCAATTTAAAATTTTAAACTATCAAGTAATCCTGGCACAACGTTGCAATTGTATTAAAAAAAATATTCAGAAAAAAGAAAAGGAAAAGAAAATGCTGCTGAACCCTGCGGAAACGTGTGAATTTTAATCACTTCAAGTTCACTTTCGCTGATAACAGGGAAAACGTTTTCCTTATTTTTTTTTTTTGCAGCAAATAAAATTATTTTGGATACATTTTATTGATTCGGGCTGGTCGTACCCTTAAACGAACCACGTGCTAAAGTGTTAAAACTAATTGCACATTTACTTACAGTTACGATTTCTAATACTAACCAATAGTGCCTAAAATGTTAACTGTACATGCTATATTAGACAGATATAACAATTTGGCGGTTAATAGTTTACAAGTTATTAGTATTTTAGTAATTTAGCTTTTCATAAATGAAGTTACAATAGCAAATATTTTTAACATAAACCCAATGGAAAAAGTTACATTAGTCGAAATTTTGTGTTCAGATAATTTCATCCACTTCAAGAAAAAGGGGGTAAAAAAAATCCAAGCTACATTAAAAACGGGAAACTATCGTGTGAGAAAATGATTACAAAACAATTTTCTAAATGGAAAAAAGAATAAAATGTTTTGGAATCTTTTTCCTTCCCTTTTGTAATGCTTACGATATCACTTTTGTGTCTGTAAGTGTGTCCCCTCTTCATTTGAAAGCATTTGACCTCTCGAAATGAATTCATTAAAACTAAATTTGCATATAGTATTCAGCAACAAATCATTTTTATTTCTTTGGACTATATTTACAGCTTGTTTTAAAAAAAAACACGGTCATTTAAAAATGTTTGGTCCTCATTTGGAGAGTAATAAAGCCGATTTGAATTCAACTTTGTCTGTTAATAGTTTATCTAAGCATTAAAGTAAGAGAGTATATAGTTGTAGGTCCTCCATTTTAAGGCAGCACGTGACATGAATAAATAAATAAAGGAATAACAATAACATGTAATTTTATAGGAACTTCTGGGCAGTTTGAAATTAATTTTTATATTGTTACGGGGTTTTTTGTCAGTTAGTTTGTTTTTGTGGTTTTTCGGTTTTTTTCTTTTTTTTCCCAGAGGTTTTTTCTTTTTTTTTGTTTTTCTCTCGGACGTATAAACTTTTCAATGTCGTGTTGGTGTTTTAATTCTACTTTCACTTGAACTTAGTAATTGGTATACCGGGTAAGGTTGTATGTTAGTTGG
>PNEQ01059502.1:0-13723 GCA_003012365.1 Medauroidea extradentata
CAAGAGTTACTTTACTGCTTGTATGGTTGGTAGCGATTTATTGTACGTAGTTCCATGTATTTTCCTATTTGAATACAACATTAGTGAAAGAACATATGACGAACTCGACCTGTCTGTATTTAATACACTTCAAAATATTTACTTATGATCTTATTGACATTCATACATACATTATAATTAGACTGGATTGGCGCGAGAATTATGTGACGCTATCGTCGACCTTGAGTCGCCATGGTCGATACAGCTTGCTCCGTGCTTCAGACAGTTCAAAACTCCACCAACAGGTGGCATCAGAGTTAGTTGCATATTTGGTCGCATCATTTGCGTGCGTTTGCCCGTTTTGCGTATTTACACATTAAAAAGTATTGGAAATTACTTTGAATATCATTGCCGAAATGATGTGAAACCATCGGTAATCTGCATATTATGTTTTACGTTTGCCAGCCTAAAAACAACATACTTTTTATTTCACATGTTAAGAAAATACGTTATTTATTGTTTCTGAAGTGCGTCGTCGTTGTTCGTGGCAGCAGAACTGAACGAAACATGAATTATTGAATAGAGTGTGTCATGTCTGTGTCTGTTGTAGTGGCGGTTTTTCGTTACAAATTTAAATAAAATATGACCTCATTTACGAGATTCGTAACGGCAATAATGCGTGTTGTTTAGATAAGTCGATGGACAGAAACCAGACATTAACTTGCAGGTATTTATAACTAAGATTACTTTTTTTTATATCTTACATTCAGCCCCCTTGCATTTAATGAGTAGATATTGTAGCTTAAATTTATCGGAGCAGTTTAATGTAGTTGTAAACATGCACGACCCTACGTAAATAAAAGCATGTGGCATTAGTTGTGTTAAGATCGGCGGAAATATATAAACTGGCTGGAAATATAAATTAATAAGGGCTTGTTTGAGTGTTCACTTTATTCCGAATCACCTATAGTAAACCTAACTACCTTAGTCTTACGAACATTGATCATCATCTTGTTTTCCACAGTCCACGAATACAACATGTCAATATCTGTCTGCAAGTTGACCCCACTGCCCACCTCTGAGTATAAAACACAATCATCTGCAAACAATCTTATTTTGCCACTAATCTCAATACCCATACCATTCACCATAATGGTGAACAATACCGGACTGAGCACACTTCCCTGTGGCATCACCTCGCCGTCCGCTGAAAATTACACCCTTCTTTCACCCTCTGCCTCCGTCATGGAGGAAGACCCAATCCATTCTATATTGTCTATTTATCTCACAACTATCGTTCTCCTTTCACTCAAACTCTGAAGAGTACTGAGCCAGCAGCATATCAGCTTTCGCTCTGTCATTTGTCGCAGTTTGTCCATTCATACTTGTCAATGTAGAAATCCCTTCTACAACCGACCTTACCTTCTTCAGACATTAAAAATAATTGTGAGGTACAGGCACCGTACAGAAAATGTTAAGGTATTGGTCTAAGCACAGAATTGTACAGTAAGGACACAGGAAATGTGAGGGAGTAACAATAAAAAATTATGGGGCAGAGGTAAACAAAGTTGTAGGGTTGGTGCACTTTATACGTTAAGCAAGGATATTGAACACCATGGAGTTGAAGTACAGAAAATTGTAGGATATGACAGCTAAAAATGTAAGGGCAGGGTCATGGCAGAGGTACAGAAACTTTTAGGGTAATCACAAAAAAAATTGTAGAACAGTTGTACTTAAAAAAAATGTGTGGCAGTGACACAAAAAAATCATGGGACAGTGTTAGGTGTGCTCAACACTGCGGGTCAGGAACAAAAAAATCATGGAGCAGTAAAGAGGGAATTAGACAATTTATGGCATCTTGGAGCCATTTAGAGCAGTTTTTTAGTCTTGACAGGTGTCAAAAAATGGCCCCAGCACATGTCCACGCCTGACAGATGAGCACATGGAGCATGAGTGCATAAAAATATGAATGTTCAGAACTATGCTCAGGTGTTCAGTCAGGGTGTTTCATCTGTAATGAGGATGTGGGCTACTTGAGGTAAATGAAAGAGTGTAGGGTGTGTGCATGTGTGGGGTGCATGTATGTACGGTGTGTGTTAGCACGCGTGTGCATGCACGTATGTATGTATGTAATATTATTTTTCAGTGAGCGCAATGCTGCTATTAAATGCGTTAGCTAATGCGTACTTCGATACTTTTTAAAGATAATGTGTACATTTCATTGGTATAAAGGCTGAATAATAATTATTACAATTTCTCGAATTTACTTATAACTTATTTTCTCAGACATAAGCTGTAGGTGGCACGGACAGTCAAATTACATTTGTGATTATATGCAGTATTTCGTCAAATTATTAAATTATTGTGTACAAGACCCCAACTTTTACATATACTGACAGTTTCATTTATTGCACAGGTAAGAATGTATTTACGAACCAATCAAAATAATTAAAATTGTGTTTTTCTGGTTAAGTGCATGTAAAATATTTTATTTTCATATGACTTAAAATCAAATTCGTAGTGTTCCTATAACATAGGTAAATCCATATTGAAATTAAATGAAACAGATGTGCCCGTAAGAAATATTTTTTTTTGCAGCTGTACACCAATGATAAACATGAAAAAGGTAGTGAATGTAAAAAGTCGTGTAATTAAACTCATCACGCCCAAGGATGTGCACAGTATGTACACATTAAATTATATTTGGAGTGTTGCAGTCACTGTTGTACTCGTATACATTCCACCACTGACATTTCGTTCGGCTCGATTGATCTGTTTGCCTGTTTTTTCACTAAACTGAAAATTGTAAGGAAGTAAGTTGTAATACACAAAAAATCACAATTTTAAGGGACGAGGAACATTTTTTTTTATAATGAAACGATAAGGAATATTATGAACATTAATGTTTGGGTTTCAGTAAGAAAATTGTTTGGTGATTAACTAATGAAACAGAAATATTCTACTTTCATGAATATTTGAGTTCTTATCAAATGTTCATCTAATCTACTAACAACTTCAGCTTTAAAGTGTTAGTAGGCTCCTGCTGTAAAGAAATTTTTCAATGCCTGCATAGCATGAATATTTCTAAACTACTGTTATTCTGTATTACCACTAATAATACGACACACTAGAGCTGATAATGTGCCCCACCGAGTTGAATAAATGCACAATGAAATAATTTTCGCCATTATAAAACTCTCGTTTAATTTAAACTGCGGTCAACCTCTTACAAAATTATTTTTCATTTTCGTTTCGATTTCGTGAAATTTTCATAGGCCTACTGATCACTTTCGTTTCATTAAACAAAAAGCCACATTCGCTTAACCCTAATGATTTTTCGCCACATTTTTATAGAGTGTACTTCTTCACAAGCAACCAATGGCTATGTGAGACGACGCTGTTACAGAAGTACCTAAGTTACACCAGTACCATATTTTACGTGATCAGTACAAAAAGTAGTCTGTTAGATTTTCTTGGTTATGTGACCAGGATGTACGATCATCAAAGGTTCGTCAGATTGTGATCAGACAGATAAAAGCAATTACCATAGATCCTCATCGCCGCGTCAACTGTGAATGGCAACAAAAACTGGCTTTCTGTAATATTTGTGTTACATCCAGACAATTTTACACATATTATAGATATATTGTGAACGCGAACGTTGCATTTGTAGGTTGAATGTTGATTTGTTTAGATCTGTGTTCATGTTGTTCACAGTATGTTTCAGCAAAGGTAACAGATTGTAGCATGCTTCAACTATAGGGACTGTGTAGCAGTAAGAGTATTGAGTTACAAACTTTAATCATGTTACTTCCTTCTTTGTAGGTAAAACAAACAGCAAAGGCAACATACACTGCAGACCTTATTCTATTTATGAAATTGCTGTTTGACAGCGTAAGAGGTAACTGTGTGAAAGCCAAAAATGGGAAATATTTAATGTGTACAATTTCTAATACGTCGCGTCATATTGGGTTTTGGAATGAAGCTGATCAAGTTTTGAAGTCATTCCAGTTCGTGGAAAGCGAAGGGAAACAAGTAGACCTCCTACTGTAAAAAAAATTAGCTACACACAATAGAAGGCTTACAAGTTACTTGGAGAAACCTTCAGAAGAAGGGATTTATATTGCTTTTCCAGAGAGCGCTGAACTAAAGCCCCCTGGAGAATTTTTTTGGCAACATTCGGAGTCATGGGGTGGGCAACACCATGCCATCCTGCACATAATTTACAGCATCATTTAAAACATGTCCAGATGTATAAATGGGCCCACTGGGCTTGGGCCCAGGGCACCAAATTTCGTGGGTCGTGAAAATTTTATGGACGGAGTTGGGGGCACAATATACGAGCATTCGTAATGAAGAGAGCGTAAGACACATATTGAAACAGCTGTATTGGGATGTGGTAAACAATCTTTGCTGGGCAGCAGGCTGTTCTTGAATGTAAAAAGCTAAAACTGTTCTTCGCTAACAAGAGTTCTGACGTTTTTACTCCAGCCATTCCACACTCAAGTGTGATAGTAGCACACCGTACTATACCACGCCGGCCGACTTAACTACCCACGCCACGCCCCTTCCCCACCTCACTTGCAGAGAAATGGACTCGCCTGGCCCTGTTTCCATCTTCTGCGCATACCCAGTCAGAGTCGGTACACGAAATGTTGCAGTCGAGTCAGTTATTCGTGTCACAGGTTCCGAGAGATTAAGTATGTGTAAACAATAGAAATAGGAATTTGTGACATTTCTTTAATTACACATTCAGCACCGTGGAATGTGTGCATGAAAGGACACAGTAAGTAAAGCAAACCAAATAATATTTCGGTTACTGTTTTCAAATGTTATTGTGTCAATAACACACATTCAATAGTAAAGCAGCGATACTGAAGCCGCGAATTCTAGGTTCTATATAGTGACAAACTGTAACGACCTGTAAAACTACTGGCTACACTGTTATTGACAGAAACCGTTGCAGGCTTTGTTCATTGCTGTTCTTTCTTATTTCTCTGAACATAATCTGTACACAAGTGCATGTGATATTTCTCCATCAAAATCATCATTTTTACTATAAATACTCTGTTACTGCTTTCAGAATGATATAAAAAAAGTGGAGCTGAGTTCAGGAAGATGGCGAGCAAAAAGCAACAAGAATTATTTGACGTTGTAAAAAAAGTTCCTAAAATAGATTCGTACTTTATTACTACTCTGGATTCGGCATCATCTCCTAAAACATTCAATAAGTACCAAGGTGATCTTATAATTCAGATATTTCTTCAGACACTCAGAGTACATTATCGAGTGACGAATACAAACATATTTCAAAAAGTGTTTTACTTAGAAAAAGATAGGCATGAAATGGATAGTGTGCAAATTGGCAGTATTATGCAAGAAGACCCATTTTCTGTTAGAATTAAGTAGTGAACATTTGTGTCAGAATATCCAGCCACTTGCGATGCTAGGAATGTTGCAGAGGCTGAAAAGATAAATAAATATTCTCCATAACAAAGTTTACATGGTAATTTTTTTAATTCTGAGTGTGTTTACAGGGACAAAAAATAGTATTTCAATGGAATTATTATCTGCGAAACTCCTAAATTGCGATACATATGTGAGAGACTGGCTTTTGTACTCAGAAACCACTGGAAATATATTTTGCATACCCTGCCTTTCGTTCCAACCAATTGACAAGAGAAAAATTTTTTCAAGATGATTTAATGATTGGAAACATGCTAACCGAGTTGAAGATCACGAGCAATCTAGAGATCACCGCAACAATATGCTTACATTAGTAACCAGAAGAAAAAAACAGCAAAAAGCATTAATACACTGTTAAACACACAGTATGAAAATGAAGTGAAGCACTGGCATGATGTGTTAGCAAGGATTGTTTCCGTGGTGCATTTCCTTTCAGTGAGAGGTTATCCTTTGAAGGGCGATGATGAGGAAAGAGGCTCAACCAAAAATGGACTATGGGAGATGCAAAGCAACGCTAGGAGCAGCACCATCGCGCCTTGTAGACGGCCTGGAATGGCGATCAACAATCCAAAGTGTGCTAAGTGCACAGTGTGTTATAATGGAAGATTCGTGTTCTAGTTCGTTTTCAGTTACTTATTTGGACATTATTCAGTACGTAGGTGCTGGATGCCGACCTATATTGAAGGGGAGAGACTGCTGAATACTAAACTCATAATATATTGTGCTATTACAGCAAAATCGTCTAGTAAAATTGATATAATTGCATTGTGTGTACGTGGCACGCAGTTTGAAATGCAGTCACGTGAAGTGAATGTTTCGCTTGCTATTCTTCCAGAAAATAATGTAATATGCAAGTGTTCTTGTCCTGCTGACAAAGGAGAAAAGTGCAAACTCATTGTTGGTACACTTATGTACCTTAATCGGCGAGTTTAAGCTGTTTTATTTGTTTGTCGGTAGGCATTTGATTATGTGGTAATTGTTTTCAGAACTTCGGCAGTATAAAATGGTGTATGTCGAATCTGAAAACGACTTTTGAAATGTGTCTGTGGTAATGTAAACAGTAATAGAACTTTCCTTTTAGTAGTTTGTTGATTACTATGCATGTTAATTTCTAAACTATGCATTTTATTGCTTTATTTACACAGTGTTACTTGTTAGGCCTATCAATGTTCTGTTCAGTTCAGTACTGTAGCATCGTAAACGAAAAAAAAAAAGTCAAGCTGACAATATACAACAAAGTGAATATACAAAATATAGGAATCATTTATTTACTGTATTTGATTTTGTGTTTGGTAGATCCCATAATGAGCAACTTTGCTAGGTAAATGTCAAGAATCACTACTCATCGTGTACAGGCCAAACTACTGATTTTAGACAATAGTTTATTGATAAAAAATGTTTCTATTGACATTCTAGTAGTCCTACGTAAACATTTTTTTGTTAGTTTAGGTTTTTAGGTTAGTTTAGGTTAGGTTGATAGATAAGTTAAGTTAGATTAGGTTAGTTTAAGTTAGGCTAGTTTAGGCTAGGTTAGGTTAGGTTAGGTTAGGTAACCTAACCTGACCTTAGGTTAAGTAAAGCTAGGTAACCAACCCTAACCTAATCTAACTTAAACTAACCAAAACTAACCTAACAACCTAAACTAACCTAGAAAACCTAAACTAACCTAAAAAACCAAACCTAACAAATTTGTTTTATGTAGGACTATTTAGAACGTCACTAGAAACAATTTTTCGTAAATAAACTATATGTCAAAAATCAATAGTTTGGCCGGTACACGATGAGTAGCTACTCTTGACGTTTACCCACGATTCTTAGTATTTACAGTGCATTTTTTCATTCCTTTCCAGGTACGAATTAGAAAATCTCAAGGACGCTAGTTATACCGACGTTCGGCAAATATGGGGAAAGATGAAGAAAGAAGTTCATGAGATGTACCTTCCTGTTACTATCTCAGAACTTTGTAATGTGTCAAAGCTGAAAAAGGCATACGAGGCACATACAGCCGGTGCTAAAAGACCACCTCCGCCCAAAGTATTCCTTCCAATTCTGTTGGAAGATTTGTTTGAATTTGTCAACAATACAAACTATTGTAATCATCACATGCAAAAGGAAAAGTTTCTAAAAATATCCTGAACCCTCCCACTAAAACAAGTTATGACAATGCAAAAATAAAACACAAAATTATTTAAAAGCCCTTGCATGATCCACATTTGTGTTCTGTATAAAGCACTGTGTTAAAAAAAAAAAAAAAACATTTTTATTACACATCATATGCTTGTGTTTCAGCCTTGTTTGAAGCATAACTGCTGTGAAGTAGACAAATGTATCTTTCGTGTCAGGTTTTGCTTTCCTGTCGTAAATTACAAGTCCAGTTTATGGGCTTCTGTTGCTGGAATACATTATTTATTTAGAAATAGTTTGTACATACTTCAGTACAATAATGGTAAGTTTTTTACCCTGAAGACATATATGTTACAAATGAAACGAATATTATTAAACATCAATAGTATTATCGCAGTGAATAAAACATACCTGGGAACTAGAATATAAATAGTTTTTATAAAAATATGCTAACATTCACATATTGTTTATCTTTAAGAAGACTATGGTGTATTTAGTCGTTGAATGGTGATGTGGCATGTCACGCGAAAAGGTTTTACGTGAAACCGCTGAACTTATTCATATGTTGTTAACTATGAAAAGAACATCGACTTGAAAGTACAAATGTTGCCATGTTTTGAAAACTCAGAATGCTTGTTAGAAACATGATTTTGGTGGTCTCTGAAAATGGCGAAAACCAGTTTTTGAAGACTGCTGTAACTCCGAAAATACAAACTGAATCCATAAATTGCAACATAAAGAACGTGCATTTGACTTTACTTCATACTATGCAAAAATAACATTTTAAGGTCACCGCTTAAAGTCTCGTAGGAAACAGAATTATATGAAATTATTGCACGCCAGTTTAGCGCGCTGTGAATACAGACCATGTGCCTATCGTCAAGAGTGATGCTCTGAATCTTATCGCTCCACTGTTCTCACACGTCATACACGGAAATTTGAAACCTGTACACCCAACCCAACCTGTACATAAGTGGCTTAGAAATGACAGAGCTATAAGGGTGACCTTGAAGCCTACATTTAATGCTGCAAGTTGCAATGATCAAAGCGCTGGACTAGCATGCAAGGCTCCCGCAGAACCATTTTTACAATGAGACATTAATCAGTGACCATATAATTTAAGTGATGAAAAAGTCTGTATGAAAGTTTAGTGCACGTCGCAATCTGAGTTTCACATACATCCAGTTGGTAATTTTGGAGTACAGCAGTCTGGGAAGGCAGTTATTAGCTATGTTGGACGACTTAGAAACAGTGGTTTTATTTAACGAGCTTGATGTCTTAATGAGAATTCGACATTATCTGTAGTGTTTTTTGTATATTGCCACAATGCATTTTCTTAGAAAAACTTATTTAGAATAACACTGTGACAATTAAAGCGCGCGGTGGGAGACACTATTAAGATGGTATCTTAAATGCTTTTTAAAACATTCCTTGTCAACATCAATGACAGATGCCCAGGAATTCTATATCGTTGAATCCAGTACTCTCAATGCTTGTGGTTGGCATCAGGTCTTTGACTGACTAATGCTCATCACACAACACTGCATCACAGCATTTTGAATAGAGCTTAGTACATGAATTGTAGCAAATTTTAGGATGGGACTGAAATGTCCCCTTTGCCTCATCTGTTCTGAAAATGGTAGTAATAAATTGTATAGGTGAGGATGATTAAGTTTTTTCTTCGTTGTGTTTATTAAGCTACTTTCTGCAGTGTTTATATCAAAAGACAACAAAGGTTCGTATTACTTTGTAGGAAAAAGTTACTAGGTTTTCTAACTTGGTTTATTTTACTCTGAGCAAGAAATTGTGTATGAATTTCAGTCTGTAGAAGTGCAGGTTATACAGTAAACAACTTCCTTAGGTGTCATTCAACTTAAATTTTTACTTTGTGCTAGTTAGACATTATTTTAATTAGTGTGTCATAATTTTACAGTACAAACCTATCAATTGATTAATCTGTAGCTGACGAGTAGCACTAAAAGTTAGCTGGTCTACTCTGTTGACTTTTGTGAACATACATTAACGGAAACTGAAAATTTAAGTAGGTTATGTGTTAGGTTTAGTTTTCTTTGCATATTTCTTGATGGCTTGTATTTATTTATTCTATTTAATATTAATTTGGTTGTCTCCATATATTGGAAGAGAGGTGTCAGTAATACAAACATCCTACGTAAACAAACACAAAATTACAAGACAAATTCATGATCACATGGCCTAGTATCACATCTTATTAAAAAGTTACACACTTAATAATAACTTATATATTCTGGAAGGGAGTTAATATTCAGTAACACAAATGTAGAATGTATGGGGAAGTGGTATTTTACGTTGAGGCAATCTTTTAATTTTTTTTGTCCAATTTTATTCTATTTTGCCCACAATTTGGTGACTTTTGAATTTTTCTGTAATACATAAATTTTTTGCAGGCAGCTTTGAAAGTGAGTTGGCTGCAGTTATTCGTACCAATCGAACAACACCAAATCAAACTGTGTGCCAGTCATCAGATAATGTACTTTATTTGCTGATTATGAAGATTGTGGGCAGCCAGTCCCTTCCTTGTAAACGTGAGTGTACTGTTTTGTACAGAGAAATTAGTACTGATGGGGTTTTATATGAGACTATTACAATTTATCAGCACATCTTAAGGAGTTCTACAACTAGGAGATAGTATTGTCAGAAGTTGTGTTGTCTATGGAATAGAAACAACAAATTTGTTTTATATCTTGTGTACTAAATAAAATGCAAATAAGAAAGTATTCAGATTTCGAGATGAATTAATATTTTTAATACAAATTGCAGACTAATTTCCAACAGGTTATGGGCCCAGTACCGGCTCTTCTGACAAGAAACCAGCAAATGAAGAATCAATAAAACGGAAATATTATGAAAGTAAAACAGTAAGTAAACATAATTTTTAATACAAAGATGAGTAATGTTCGTAAAAACTATCAAACAGAACCTTTAAAAAGGAAAGATTATGATGCTTGGAAGGTACAAGCTCAGGCTGTACTAATTAGAAATGGTTTATGGGGATATGTCTGTGGAAATATCACAAAACCTGCAACGGAAAAATAAAAATTATCGTGGGAAGAAGCTGATCTAAATGTTGGGTCGGATTTGTTTCTAATCATATCGCCATCAGAACCATAGAAAAGGGAGTAGTTATAGAAGCGCGACTCTAACGATAGCAACTGCAACCTTATTTTTCGTGATAAGTGGTGCTATCTAGCGATTGTATGCTGCTGCCATCTTGCGGATGGAATAAGAACTATTTCCGACGTACGGCCATAGAAAAGGTAGTTATAGAAGCGCGACTCTGATTATAACTGCAACCATATTTTTGTGATATGTGCTGCCAGCTAGCGATTGTACACTATTGCTATTTAGCGATTGTACGCTACTGCCATCTTGCGGATGGAATAAAAACTATTTCCGGACGCACGGCAGTGGCGGGAATTTCAAATGTTATGCCACTTAAAATATTTAAATTATTTTTTTAAATGTTATTTTTCGTAAACACTGGCTAAAGTTACATGGAGAACGTAATCTCAACTTCTGGCATTTATTTGCTACAATAGTCTATTCGAAATTAACTTTAACTAAGTACTTAACACGTTATAAAAATTAAACAAAAATCAACACTAATTTTAAAATTCAGATATGCAGATCAAAATAATTTATGGTGTTTTACCTGCACAGTTTTTATTATTTATTCCACCTGTTTAAGAAATTACACCAATTGAGACTCAAGTCGCGTACTGTAAAGGGGGTATACTTTGCACCAGCATGGGTAACTTTGCACCACCAAAAATATTTGTTTCTAAGTCGTTTGGTGAAATAAAGACACACCATGACTGGGTACTTAAAAAAAATATAACTTAATGCCATATAATACAAATTCTTGTTATTCAACTGTCATCATAGAAGAAATATTTTTTGGCGGTGCAAAGTTACACATGCTGGTGCAAAGTATACCCAGTTTACAGTACTCACTAAATGTCTACAGTTAAATGTTTAAGTTATTCCAAAGCAGCGCTGATGTAGGCCTACTCTCCAGTTCATAAGTGGTACAACAATAAATTTTTCTTAGCCATTTCAGAATTTAATGACTTCAGCAGCAAATATACCATGTAATCATAAAATCAACAAAAATTTATATACCTGAATTGCCTCTGCTAGTACCATCGCTGCAATCGACCACACAATATGTAACATATTCCTACTCGGAATGTCACGGGTGATAAAACAAATAGGTTACCCTATGACGCGTCAATAATATTTAAGTTGTACCGTTTCAAAGACTTCGTAATGACAAATTTTAGCCAGTATGTAAAAGTAAAATTATTAAAACGATCAGTCTTGACGCATGGACATTTAAATTATACTTTCTTAACAAAAATATATATTTCGAAAGTCATGAACCTTAGTTGTTGATAAGAAAAAAGGTTATCCTTACTTTACACGGATTTACCTTTCCAGGATGATATATTTTAAACCAAAAACAATATTTAAAACCCAACAGTCAAAAGTAAATGTTGATACTTTTAGATACCTCAGTTTGCCATTGACAAAACATCCATTATAATTTATTGCTTTTTCCTCCCCCCCCCCCCTTTCTCGTAAAAATTTGTATACGTAAATTAAAATAGTTTTTATTTTACTGCAAATACCTTTTACTTTACCTTTTACCTTTACTTTGTCTCTCAAATTTAAGTTTGAATTATTTGTAAACAGTTTATTTATGTTTATCTCACATACATCACAAAATTTTTCATACAGTATAAGCATTTATTTTTCAAGATTACATTAATCCTGTAAAAATAATCAAAGTGAAGGAAAAATATATTTCAGATCATACTACCTACAGTTGCAATATGTTATATAGAAATAAATATTGGTTTTATGTATTACGAGTTATGTCTACGGGAGATGAAAAGCAAGACTAGGAACAGCACCACAGTGATGTGCCGACACCTGAAACGGTAACAGAAATTTACTTTATACTTGGAAATGAAAGAGCACATTTGTTTTCACAGACTAACATGGATTCAATCCTTGGCTTAATTTGTGAATATAAAACAAATATTAAAGGTGATGAGGTATTTCACGCAAAACTTGTCAGCTGTTTATAACGTTGCACTCTCTTCATTGCAGCGTACTGAACCATATGCGTTAGGAGAGAAATAAATAATGTTTATTATCCAGGAAAGCTTCTTAAAATTGTTAAATTACACTAGTGTATACATGCAGACGGAAGAAAAATGGTTTTATATATTAAGCACAAACCCGCTCACATGAAAAATTTCTTAAAAGTGTCTTACTGTACATTGAAAACTATTAGAGATATAACGCAGAATTAAAATAATGGGTTAGTAAATAATTCACTGAGACGAAAATGCAAGTGATAATATTAAAAAATATAAATGGATGATGCAAAATTATAGTTTTAATTTTACCAGACATTGGTGTAACTATTTTGCAAACATAGCGTGCAAAAGTTTGGATGCATATTAACAATTTTCGTAAAGAAATAAAGTCTGAAAGAGTTCAAAAAGTATTCATGAAAAGTAACCAACTGGAGTTATTATTATTATCTAATATTAGTAACTTTAAAGATTAAAGCTAGGAAAAAACACAATGTGTGCTAGTGATGCTGAACACAGACTGGGCCAGAAAATTAACTGCAAATTGAAGGTGTCTACTCACGCATGTTTACAAAAAGTAAACCTGGTAAGGTTAGCTACTTTTTTCGTTTGTGCCCACAATGTTCAATTATTACAGGTCAGCAAAGTTATGACTGAACACATGCAAGCAGCTTTAGAATGTGTGCAAATTAAATTTTAAAATCTTCGTAAACAACTAATACTGAAATTTTTACCCTACACAGGAAAACAGTGACTTTCCATAAAAAAATTATGTACAGAAATTGTGCAAGTTACTTGATATTCCATCACTGCAACATCTCGCAATGAATACAAATGTGCCTCAAATGTAGCAGTGCATTTCTCACTGTATGATTTTTTAAAATAATTCTTAAAACGCTCATAAAATGCTACTCTCAATCACAGAACTTCAAACTGCCTATATATATATATATATATATATATATATATATATATATATATATATATATATATATATATATATATATATA
>PNEQ01059503.1:0-13722 GCA_003012365.1 Medauroidea extradentata
ATTTCAAATAAGCTCGGAGCTAGCCAGTGCTTAGATAGATTTATCTGGCAGGCAGGTCAGAGTTCACTCGCTTGGAGGCACGAACAGGGACGTGCTGGAATGCGGGGACTCTGCAGGGCGTTTCTCGACCAACGTGGGTGGTAGTGTCGTGTGTAACAACACTGAAAAGGTGGTGATCCGCGACAGATTGAGGACACTGAACATCCCCAATTAATAAACTAATGAATATTTAGCTGGTAGTATGGAGTAAAATGCTTTGTAAATATATCAGTATCTATGTTACGTACAATTTTTAGGTTATAAACGTCAATTAACCAGCTTTTTTAACACTTATACTTGGCCACCCTGTATTTAACCAAAAAGTTTTGATTTTGCCTCAATCATTAATTGTTAATGTTTACAAAGAATGCCGACTACTTTACTCAATTGTGCAAATTAAATCAATTGATTTATTTTTCTTATTACCAGACTACATAAATATCCTCCTTTTTGTTGAAACTATTTATCCTGAGTTTTAATAATTTTAAAACTTTCCAACAGTTTATTCACCACATGTACAAATTAAAATGTTTTATTACAAAAAATATATGTTTCAATTAAGTTAATTTGTCTAGTGTACCTACCCAAACAGACCGACTGTTTGGTATTTATTTACTGATGTAATAGCTAAAGATTTATGTTTCTCCACGTTTTAGCTATTTAAATTTGTGTTCCTACTCTTAATGAATCAGAAACTTCACGATCTCGCTGTTTACTCAAGGATTTGTCTGGTAATGTATATCGAATATTTCCATTACGAAAATCAAAATAACAACAATATTTGATAATAAATGCAACATATCCGAAAGCGCCGAAAAAAACATCAACTTGAATGTAAACAAACGTGCGTTAAGTCATAGAGATATATATTGCAATTAAATGGTAGACTTTGAACTTTTGCTGCCGCTACCGTTGCTCTGCTGCCATCTTGTCGATATATCGAGATCGCGATACCGCGTGACCATGGCCGTGCGTGAGTTCATACGCTTCAACGTTGAGGAATGAATACATTTGCGCTAATGTACCTATGACTATGATCCGTTAAAGTAAAAAATCTTTTTTCTACAAGGTGGAATGCGTGAAGCAATCTATCCGTTATTTAAATCTTTTAAATATTTGTCAAAATGGTTAAAATTTATTAAAGCGGCACGTATGGACTAATATAATTACAGAGAAACAATAATTAAACAAAACCAGAAATATCTGAAACCAAAACTTACGTATTTCGAAGATTGTGCCTCAACCGATTTGCGAAAAAACCTCCAAGGCGTCTGAATTCGCTTGAAACATCGCTTTCAACGAAATTATGCTGAAATTTGCGAAAACTTAAAACTACGCCAAATTTCGCGGTATGTCGCGAATTTTGCGAGTCACCATTTTCAGGGGTCCTTACTCATTTTCATGTTCCTCGAGAAGAATCCCTTGACTTATTTCCAATGGGAATTTGAATTCTATGGAACTGAAGCATTTGCAGTATCTCAGCAGATTTGAGCAAAAACAACTATGTACCGATAACCAATGGCACCTTGTTGTATAGTAGTAACTTGATGAATGCGTGTTGTCTGAGGAATTGGTTTCAGCTTTGGAATATGTTGGTAACGTGTCTTGATTTCTTCAGCTGGGATGAAAAAAAGTTTTATTTTAGACCACGTTTATGAAAGTTTTGTGTACAGAGCTTCAGCGCTAGGCAAATCAACTCCATGCTTGAGTAGTTCATCTGCTCTTCTCTTTACTGCTCTACCAACACCATCTGGAGTACCTCTGCCATGCCCAGCCTCCCAGAAGTTCCACGTACCTGAAGCAAAGTCTTTCTCGAAAATGTGTTTGGAGAATAAGTAAAAATTTATTTTCTGCCTATACTGTGTGGCGTCCCATCACTAAAAAAATTTAAAAGCAGTACTTCCAGAAAATTTTCTTTCAAGAAGTTCAAAACAGGATTAAAATGTGCCCATACAGCTGGAGGTCCATGCTCAAGAGTTGGAGAGATGCTACAAAATGCAACAGGATCTGGCTGTCTCTGAAGATGAATTACTCCAGTATGAAGACTGGCCTGCTGTTTAGAAGCTCCAAAATGAGCAGACTGTACTTACATGGTGCACCCTAGGTTGTAGTTTTCCGAAAAATCTATTTGTATTATGCATTTGTTTGTCTGGAGATTTTCTTTGAGTTTTCTGTAGGTTTGGTACTGATGAATTATGTTAAACTGATGTTTAGCAATGATATCAGCCTGAAGATGCAACGTTTTGCAAAATTCTTCTTTAGTTAAAAATTTCTTCTTTCATCGTAAGTTGGACTGTAAATTTTTTGGACGTCCTATCACTCACATACAGTTTCTGCCTTTCTTCTCGTTTAGTTGTCCACTGCGGAATTTTTACCATAAATTTTTTATCTTCTGTAGATGGAACGTTCATTTGGTTTTTTATTTTTGCATGTGTCACACTCATTGTAACAACAATCCTTATTAGTCTCCTTACATGTCACTTCTTTCGGAAGGCTAGTTAAACATTGAGCTGTTGCGAAGGACAAACCATTACTAACTTCCAATAATATACAACAGTTTTCACATGTTCTGCACAAACATGTGTCACTGTCTTTTTTTGGGTTGGTGCAACTATCCAAAAAGGTCAAAGACGAGTAAAACTTTTGTACGATATTTTTATGTTAGGATCAAGGTATACACTTCACAAACCGCACCATTTTATCTCTAATAACTGAAAGCAATGACCAGTAATAAAAAGCAACAGGATATTGAGACGTGTTTTAGAATATAAGAATTGGAGAAACGTTCAGCGTTTGTAACAACTGCCTGGCAGCTTGGTACTTCTAGCAAGAACTATTGCAAAGAAAGAAGCAAATAATCAATCCAAAGAAATGTGTTATGGTAAATAAACCAAAAATGTTGCCTATTTATTTCAAATGAATTTGTAGGCTAACATATTTCTTGTTGCAGGCCTATATACAAACATGCTTTTTTCAGGGTGCAGACTCAAATTCAAGTAAATGATACTGTTTTAATATCAAGTTTGCATGAGATGTTGTGCCTATCAGCTGCAAAAATGTAGGCCTACATATTACCAAAAGAAAAGGACAGAAGAATTAGGCCTATGTATTTCCAGAGTATTAAATTGTTTAATGGTATGTATTACCAAATTGATCTTAAAGCTCGTCTGGGCAATATGGCCTAGGTACCCATGTTTATTATATACACTTTACGTTGTTATATTATTTCTGTTTAGGTTGCGAGTGCAAATTTTTGCTATGTAGTCTTCCTAAAATATTTGGAGTTGTTTAAGTACTATCTGTGGTAAAACTACAAAGTGGCTACAGGCAGGGAAAACCTGGGAATGTCGGGGAAATTTAGTGTGTCAGGGAAATGTCAGGGGATTCAGGCATTGTGCAGGAAATTTTGTTGAAAATATACTTAAATTGTTGGTTTTTCATTTTCACACAGTAATTTGATGCATTCATCTGCATAAAAATTATAATCTTCTGGTTGATATAAATTTCATAGTGTACCAACTCTCTTTTGATTTTACTGTCTTCATTAAAATATTATGATTTTACGTTGGTTACACTGCTAAAATAAAAGAAAGTAAAAATTTCAAAGTGATATTATGATGAATTGTTCAAAATTAACTTGATTCTTCGTCTGAAGAGTTTAAATGTTTCTTCGAAATGTATGTGTGTGTGTGTGTATATATATATATATATATATATATATATATATATATATATATATATATATACACACTGCTGTGGTGGTGGTATGCAGACATAGTAGTTTTTATTGTAAGGATAGGTGCAACTGTGTGAACTTGGTTTTAAAATTTGACTTGTTTTGTGAAAGTGATATTTTCTAACACAAGCACAGCACCAAATTAACTCTGGAGCTAGATAATAATATAAAAAGTTTTTCATTTTGAATTTTGGACATAAATTGACTGTGAAATTCCTACCATTCGTCTATGGTAACCATTAACATCTATCATATTTACAGAAATTTTTTTGCAGTTTAACTAGTTGGATCTGGTACCGGTAGCACAATGTGTATTTCAATGAACAGCTTGAAACAAATCATTGACAAAATATTAAATTAGGTAACACAAAAAATTATACACTAGACCCCCGATTTTACGAATACTCAAGGTTCCTCTCATCGCATTCGTAAAATTGATATCTTCGTAAATTCGATGGCGGCTTATTTTTGCCCCCCCCCTTCCCCTTCTTCTGTTCAGAAAATATTAAAATTGGATTTTTTCTGCAAAGTGTCTCTAGGCCCCGACTTCCGTAACGTTTTGCGGGAAATTAATTAACGTAAGAATGTAAACATAAATTGATATCAGTAGCCAGACATCACACTGTTGAGCGGTAGATATGACAGACCCTTGTCACCAAAAAATGAGAAAATTGAGATTCCGAGTGTCTTCTCTAGAGCGAATAGCCAGACTCCCGTAGCATTTAACGGAAAAATAAAGCAAGTGATAGTTAAAATATCAATTTATTTCAATAGTCAGATGTCTTATGATCAAAAGAACACCGCTAAACAATAGATATGACTAATCCTTTTCCTAAAAAATGAGAAAATCGAGATTCCGAGTGCCTTCTCTCGAGCGAATAGACCGACTTCCGTAGCATTTAACGGAAAAATAACGCAAGTGATAGTTGAAATATAAATTTATATCAATAAGCAGACGTCTTACGATCAAAAGAACACCGCTAAACAACAGATATGATCGACCTTCGTCCTAAAAAAAAAAAAAAAAAAAAAAAAAAAAAAAAAAAAAAAAAAAAAAAAAAAAAAGAGAGAAAACTGAGCTGCCGAGTGCCTTCTCACGAGCGAATAGCCGGATTTGCGTAGTGTTTAATGGACAAAAAAAGTAGGTATTCCTTACTAGTAAAATGCCCTTGTAAATTATTCACCAAAGAGAGAAGGAATAAGCGGATGTATTTATTCATTGCGCAGTTTTATATAACTTAACGTAATAACATTCCCTCGACGTTGTTGATGAATTGTACGAGAACGTAGATACTAGTAGCGTGCAGAGCGGACAGATAGCGCAACTGTACGAACGTTCACAAGGTAGTGGGTAGATAGCAGCACCGTAGCATATACAGACGTTGTTCCAAGAACGCAATTTTGTGACGTTCTTACCTAAAATCGTCGAGAATTACATGTATAAGTGATTGAAAATAATTACTTTCACAGTCAGTTTATGCGGTAAAAATAAATTAGGAGTTCCGGGATTACGTAATACACGAACGTCTATTTATTTTCCAAGTTCGGCATACCTGGAGACAAATGTTTCTACACTTGGAAAATATGTAGCGCTATTATCGTGCTCATTTGTGAAACCCACGTTTTACGACACGCAGTAACGCATTATTTAAGCAAATTATGCGCCAAGTTAATTGTTTTAAGTACGTATGGTGTTAACGCAATAAAGAAAAATATCACGCTATTATTTATAGGGTTTGTGTAAAAAAGTAAACTCATTCGGCGCGAGACGAGAGAGATATAAGACGTCGTGAAACAGCCTAGAAGGAGGCTGTGCTATAGTTAAACGAGCATATGCGCATGCGCTGGAACTTTGCGGCTATAGTACGACCTCAATATAGATCCTAATACGTCGTAGTTGGAGACTGGCCGGCCGGCTTCGGACAGGCGGCGCCGGCGCCGCACGGTTTTCATACTGTCACTACAGCATTTTTTTTACGGATTTTCACTATTTTGTTTTATTTTTAATATTGTGACTTACCAAGTAATAACTGCAACTCTACAATTCATATTTTAATGCCGTGAATTAGATACAGTATGTTTTATTCATTGTCAACGTAATTCCTTACAATTTTTTTTTGTCATATAATTTTGTTATTTTTTGAGGGTTCCTGAGATTGTATTCGTAGAATCGCTACTTTCGTTAAATCCAGGGTTCGTAAAATCGGGGGTCTAGTATTCTTTAATCGAATAGTTCAAAAAAGGAACAGTGAAAACTACTCTCTAGTATTTAAATAACTATTTACACCTAAAAAGCAGTATAATTTAAGTTTTAAAGTTTACTACGCAAAGAACATAGAGTATTTTATTTCGTAAAATAATTTATCGAAATACGTCTGACATGAATGCAAAGTTTCAGACGTTTCAAATTGAAACAATAATACGTACGTAGTAACGTTGTAGAGCATGCATTAAAATACTTTTTATAGATACATTTTTTTAAGTAATTTGAAATCTGTTTAGCCTTTACATTTTATTTCATTTATATATTTTGAAAGATATTATTTAGTGCTGGTGTGCGATTTAATTTAAAAGTTAGTGCCATTTATTAGTGTCGTTTAAACTACACCTTAAATGTAAATGTACGTCCCGTAGTTAACAAGTTCAATATTGAAGTAATGAACTATCGCAGTGATTCGTATTACATCAATATTAGTTGATAATTTACTTATTTCTTATCATAACTTGTAAATCAGCATATCTAGAAAAATTCCATGTGTAATCTATAATTACACATCATCTTAATTTCACCAATACCACGAAGTTAATTTTTACCAAACCGTATGGACTTAAGTAGTATTTAAGTACCAACCTTTGAAAAAACTAACCAAGCACTACTGATTAGTGATTATAAATCTAATAACTATTCGGTTGCTATTCGAAGGTGGTAATACACTAGTGTTTGATTATTCCCTGAATAGCTTATTCGTGTGATAGTTATTCAGATCTTTTATTCGGAGGTGGTAATACAGGCCCTAAACTTAAAATCTAGCCTACTGCTTTACAATCTAATAGTGCAGAACCAAATTGAAAGTAACTAGAAAAGTAACAGAATTAATGCTTGAGTGTGTTAATTCTGACGTAAAATTTGTAAAACAAGTTTTAAAAGGTTTTCTTATAAACTGTTATGTTATTAAACCATTCTTATAAAAACTTTTGTGTTATAAAACCATTTCCATTGTTGTGCAGTGTGCTGAAATGAATATTAATGTAATGGGGGAAAAAACGGAAAACGCTTTATATGGAAGACAAATTGAAAATCGTTAAGTGTGACTATTTCCTGCGAACATCTGAGTAAAGAACTTCCTCCCTATCCAAATGCCATTACTGTCTGAATGCGAGATAGCATTGCAAAATATTTTAAAACGCAGAACAATGTGTACGAAACGATAAAAACTACCATCAGATCTCTCTTTTTTTTTTGTAGATATTCTCAAGTGATTTTGTAGGTGACTGTCCTATGAATCTTCCCATTAACAGTATTTGCAATTCCAGTATTGGTATCTTCAATGTACAGGATGGCAAGCGACCGGGAAAAGTCGGGGAATTCTCTGAAAAAACCTGGAATTTCAAAATTTAGTACATTAACATTTCCGCGGATGGTGTTAACACAGTGTACTGTTTTATTGGCACAAATACAAATTTTCAAGTTCCATATATATTTTCGTACCGATAGTTTAGTTGTGTGCAACAGTGGATTTGATGCGTGGTACCAATTTTTTGTCTCAAATACAAGTTTAATTGCGTTGTGTACCAGAATTTTCCGTGGTTACCGGCAGTGTTGCCAGACCAGTAGTTTCCCTGACAATGCGTTGTGATGTTTTCAAGTTTCCACAGTGATAAAAAAATACTCTACCATGATATAACTTGCGTACTGTGCAAAATGCCGTAAATTTTTGGTTATTACAGTGGGTTTTAAACGGCTGTGTTTTTTCCCCAAGAGTTCGTAGTAGAAATTGAAGGTGCGGACTTGGCAACATAGGATCCACAGTTCGCTTTTGTTCTTGCCATGCGGCATGCTGATACGTTCATTAATCATGTGTTTGTTTATTGTTTACTTGGTGAGGTGCGAATATTTTTTTCTCTGGGTAATATCTTCTAAACAAGTCTGAAGTCCATGGATTTACATTTAAATTGTATTAAATATTGATAACAAAATGTATCCACCGAACTGCGTAATGAAGGAACACGCCTGAAATATTTCGCCCGTGCGGTGACAAAGGTGTTAAAAAGTTACAGCATAACGTGATCTCGTGTGTGTTTATGAAAATGATAAGTTCATTAAAAATATAAGTGATATATCCACGATGTAATTGATTTAGGAAAAACAGTCCTGACAGGAAGAAACGTACTGTATTTAGGTCATATTGGTTAACCGATCCTACTGCTATTAAATGAATTGCTATTGGTGTAATTTTAATTTTCTATAAGTAATATGGGCCGGCGTAGGGCTGAGAATTTTAATTCTGTAAATGTAGACCTAGATTTTTTTCCCCCCAAATCTGTACCAAGTGAAACAATAATGTTTCCATAGTAGTGTCATAGCAAGGAAACTTAGCATCGTGTTTCATGGATGCAATAAGTTACATGCTAGAGGGAAAGAAAGTTGTACTTTGTTTTAACGAATCATTGAACAAAGTTTCACAAAAACAACATGCACATTACAGTACGTTTTTGGGATTCAGAGTGTGATGGTGTAGTGACCAAGTATTACACATCTGTTTTTTGGCCACTTATTAAATACTTTTAATTCTGGCAGGGCCAGATTTAAGCTTCTAGGTGCCCTAGGCCCCTCAGTCTAAAATGCTCCCACAGCCTCTGTTTTCCGGCCTTTTTTACAACTGGCATCCTTTTCATGTTTCCAGCACCAGATTATTTAATTTTACTCTACTCTGAACTCTCGCTATGTATAATAATTTTAATAACACAATAATTCAGTATGGTTATGACACACTTATTTGAAGACAAGTAACTGGATTGGCCATACAGCAGAATAAACTAATAGACAGAATAAGTCAACACTGCCAAAACCAAAGCCATTAAAAATTATTTTATTCGTCACCATATTGGCACTTTTAAAAATAGTGACTGAAAATTCATCACATATTCTCCCCTTGTGGAAGTTTTGCCCTAGGCCAATGGTTAGGGGTAAATCCGGCTCTGAATTCTGGTATAGAGAGTTTTTCTCTCTATAACTTCACAACTACAGCATTCTAAAAGTGAAGTATAAATTGACATCAGTGAAAATTGTTGTATTTGAATATTCCCAGGTGAGGGTGTGCTCCACCCACACCCTTGCCTTTTTTTAAATACCTAAGTGATAACTGAGTGCATCACCTAAAGTGAAAGTTACATTAAATTGAAGTTGGACCAGGGTTTCGTTGGCAGAGGTTCATAAACAACCTCTGCCGTGCACACGGGATGATTTTCGGTGCGTGTTCTGCGATACGAAGTTCGTGCCTGGCTAATCCAGCCAGAAAATTACTTGTGTGAAGCCAGTGGCCTACTTCAGTGCGTCAGAATCAAATTCTGAAGCAAATAAACATTAAAGTAGCATGGACTGTGCCCCTGCGTGAGCGCAATAAGACCATCCAATAAAATAATCACATTTCAAATTAACATGATCTTCAGCTCTTCTCTTCATAACACCAGTCTTGTTCATTGCAGTTATAATATTTTATAATTAAGTATTTGGGTTACCTATTTACCGGCCAAGACACTTCCGCTAAAATAGGATGTGTTCTTTCTGCTTATTTACTGGACCAGATAAAGTATAATTTTGCGAGTGATAAAAATGAATTAAGAGTGAAATTTATGTTTGTTAATTTTGTGTTTAACATAGTCGTGTTGGGTGTCTACAGACGCATCCCAGAATTCTTAGTAATTTTGCTCTCTTGGAGAATTGTAGTTAAACCAGCCCTGTTAAAGATATTTGTGTTTTTCTTGTAAACAATAGAGTTGAGAGGCAATGTTGACGGCACTGGGTGTGTGCATGACGACCCACGCCTGGGTTTTTCCTGGTGATGTGATGCTAGGCTGTTCTCAACTGTAGTCGTGCACCCGTCATGTTTATTTGAGAAATTAGTTGTTTTGTGTCCTGCATTTTGTTAAGAGAATCAAATTGTGTATTGTTATGTTTGTTATGACGGGCAAGCGCACATAAACGTATTTTAGATTTGTTGGTCCAGTAAATAAATATTAATTTTTAGTGTTTGATTTAGAAGGGACTCCGCTGTTCCTGGCATCGGAGGTGCTGTGCACGTCTTATCGGTTGATAACTTCCTACTTGTTTTTGCGACTTGGATCATGCTTGTCGTGTGTAGCTGTGAAGTGGTTAAAATGGCGATAGGCGGAAGACCCGCGCGCGCTAATAAACTGACTGACACAGGCTGGTTCAATCGAGATATGTAAAGCTGTTGAGCTTATATCTTTAACTTCATTTTCTTAACCTATAAGGAAGGCTTGGCCGGGGAGTTAATTTTGTAATGAATTTGATGTAATTTCAAGCATAGGGCACCTGTTGTGCGCCCACGTGGCACTCGTTTGTGCAGATATGTAACTAGCCTGTCCGAAGTTTTGTTAGTAAAACCTCTCATGATCATGGAATTTGACTGTATTTCTTTCTACTTCTTCATTTAAGGGCACCTGCTTTGTAACTCCGCCTCCTTCCCCAATAGTGATGTATATGGCACTATTAAGAGAAAAGAGATACTGCACCTACGTAAGCTAGTCAGCTGAGGCAAATACGTTAACTTCTACATCAAAATTTGTTCCATTTTTTTGGTACTAAGCCATCACTGTATCGTCACACAGGACTTTGTTGCTTTGTAAATACCTAATAAAGATATGATACAATTTATGCAATGTGAAGTTATGTTGGTAAATAATGTTCAGCTTCACAAAAAAAAGGTAAATATTAATCACTACTCGTGTACTGGCCAAACTATTGATTTTAGGCATATAGTTTACTATTGAAACGTGTTTCTAGAAACGTTATAAGTAATCCTACGTATTTTTTTGTTTGGTTAGGTTAAGGTTAGATTAGGTTACCTAAACCAAACTAACCTAACTTAACCAAACCTAACAAAAAGTTTTAAAGTTTTTTTTTTTACGTTGGACTACTTAGTTTTGGTAACTATTGATAGATTGTCTTCCTTTGAAGTTTTAAGAATTTTTTCATCTTTGATTTACAAGACCAATATTTTATATAAACTATTAAAAATAGTGTTAAATAATTTTTTTATCCATGTCCAAAACATTTTTCATTATAAACTGTGTGTCTAAAATCAATAGTTTGGTGGTACACGATGAGTAGTGATTCATAATATTTACCCGAAAAAATATTTGTCACAATTGTGCGACCTGGTCAATTTTATTGATATTCTGTTGGTCACGGAAATCAGAGCAGCTGACCTGGAAAATTCAGGGAAATTTTTTTACAGGTTTTGCTAGCCATCCTTATGTAACAGTATGATGAATGCATTGCTTGCATGCATAGTAACATTTTGATTTTAGTTTCATTTTACCTGTAGAACAGTTTGACGTCACCAACAACGTACAGGTCAGAATACAGTAGAAATGGCTTTGTTGTTTATCTGATTGACTGGGTGTCATCTGGTAGCTGTAATGTAGTCTTGTGTTTTGACAGACTCAAGAGCGTTCAGTGGGCAAAAACTTGTTCTGGTGTAAATCCTGTAGATACATGAACTATACGTTTCAGGACAATCTCAATGAGGGCAGAGTTGCCAACTACTACGGATTATCCGTAGTTTATACAAATTATGATGGTTTACTACGGAAGTACAGGTTCTGTTGATAAACTATGGGTTTATGCAGGATGGCTACAGACAGGGAAAACCTGGAAATATGAGGACAATTTAGTGTATCAGGGAATTCTGGCATTTTGTTGGGGATTTCGTTGAAAACAAAATTTGTCGGCTTGTCATTTTTACACAGTAATTTAATGTGTTCATCTATGTTAAAAAATGTAATTTTCCGGCTGATATAAATTGTGTACTGACTCCCTTTGCATATATCTTCATTTAAATATTATGAGTTTACGGTGGTTATATTGGAAAAACAACATGGTAATTAACAAAGTAAAAATTTCAAAGTGATAGTGTGACGAATTATTGTTCAAAATAAACTTGATTCTTCATCTGAAGAGATGAAATGTTTCTTCCAAATGTATAGCCTATGTATGTTGTACATAAAATGACTGCTGTGATGGTAATATGTAGACAGTTTTTATTAGGCTTAAATTTTTTTGTGGTAATATGTGCAACTGTGGGAATTTTGTTTTAAAAATTTACTTGTTTTGTTAACAAAGTACAGCACCAAATTTTGTACCTGGGATAAGTTCTTTGATGTCATTGCAAGGAATCATTTGGTGAGCAAGGCACAAAATCAAGATTTAATTTACATTTGGATATGATTTCTAGTTAAATATTTTTCAGAAAAAAAAAATTAATTGGTTAAAGTATTTCAGTTACACGTGTCAGGGAATTTTTCCGCAGGGATTTTGTTGCCACCCGTATTAGCTTTGACCTTACTAAGGCTGTGTCTCAATTCAAGAGTGTGTATACTCTCACTACCCACTCTCCCTCTTGGCCACTCTTGCTCACTTTATTCGAATTGGGACATCTACTCTCGCACTATGCACTCGGCGCACTGCATTCTATCGGCAGTAATTGTAAGTATATAAATAATAATCTACACTGCGAAAGAAATAATTTAGATACATGCCTCAAAAATAAAATTAATGAAAAAAAACATTGAATGACTTCACTGCTGTTAAAATTACACAATATATTGATACCATGAGTACATTAAACATACATAAAAACAGTGTCTATATAAATATAGCATTGTACACGGCATCATTAATTTTTCTGTATGTAACATGTTTTTGAATAACAATTTATTTCATGTAATTTTCAGGGTTTTTAATAAATCTCAGTTTCTGTATAGTTTAGTCTGAAGGCCACGAAAGTAAACGGGATGATAAATCGGGATTTTGTAATAACTACGATATATTTAATGTAGGTTATTGTTATTATCTACTATAATATATTTATTAAATACAAGAACGGTGGATTAAAACAACGAACAATGAGTAAAAATAATTCTTAACAAACACAAATAAAATGGTTTAACCTTTAAGCAATACGGCTGCCACAGAGGGTGCGAGAGTGAGCTGCGAGGGAACATCATCGCTCACTCTCGTTCACTCTCCTATTGCACACTCTCCCTTTGAGTTGAGACAGTAGAAAGTAGTACCCTCTGTGACGTCAAGAGTGGACAAGAGAGTACTCGTTCAGCAAGTTGGGACACGGCCTAAGGCAAGGAGTATGTAAGGGTTTATAAGAGATGGCACTGCCAGGTTAACCAGCCTTCCTTATTTACAGCCCGATCTCGGTGTCGTAAACGATTGAGTATTACCAACCACGCAACAGAAAACATACATATTCTGTCGAGGGAAATTTTGTGTTAGTATCCACAGTGATGCATAGTCGTGATGAACTGTTTAAATATTTAATTAGCCTATAATGTTGTTAGATAATTGTTTTGTAATAATATATTTTATTTATTTTTTTATTTCAAGCGGTGAGGTTCTTGATGTGGTTCAATTGTGTGCACTCATACCTGTAACTTTAAGGTTATATACGAGTAAATCTGATAATTTTATTTAAGCACTGTTCATAAATAGTATGTAATATTAGGTACATTCGAAGTCAGTTATTATTATTATTCAAACAACTGGCAGTATGTGGGACACAACACACTACCACTCTGTTAGGTTAACATCAGTCGTAAAAACATTTTAAAGCGAAACGAAACACAGGTCATGAAGCCACATATAACTGGTACAATAAAAACCTAGTCCTAGGCAAAATAAAATGCACCTG
>PNEQ01059504.1:0-15323 GCA_003012365.1 Medauroidea extradentata
CCACCGTATCGTCAAGATGAGTATGTTTGGTGTTCCTGCCTTTTTGGCAGATCTTGGCACTTGAGTTGTCATTATTTAACCTTTTTTATAATGTAGCTAATAAATATTTTTTGACGTAATAGAAAACTGTAGTGCTACATTTTTTTTTTTTTTTTTTATTTTATCGTGGTTGTTTCATCTATAATTTTGTTAAGTGATTATCTTCGCCCTCGTCTGGTGAGTAATTTTCCTACGAGAGGTTTTGTGTTCTATTTAAATTTTTCATCTTCTATAATATTTTGATAATTTCTGTGTAGTGAGGGTTCGCGTCCAGGCTGATTCTCAACCTGGATGATTCTCTTCTTGGAATATTCACGTCCCTGCCAATTCGTGTCCAGGCCGATTCTCAACCTGGATGATTCTCGTCTTGGAATATTCACGTCCCTGCCAATTCGCGTCCAGGCCGATTCACAACCTGGATGATTCTCGTCTTGGAATATTAACGTCCCTGCCAATTCGCGTCTAGGCCTATTCACAAGCTGGACTATTGACGAGCTGACCTGTAGTCTCTACTACAGAAGTCCAGTCTTTCTGGCCTATTTTGGGGCATTTTCTTCACCTTTTCATCTTCTTTGTTTTGCCGCTGTAACTGGGAAACATGAAGCTACCCCAGCGTGCTGTACTCTTCTACTGCGAGACTTTGATCAGATAAGCCATAATTAAATTTGTATATTTTAATCTATAAATTAACAGCTGTCACACTTATTTTTTATGTATAATTTATACTTCTTTAATAATTAATTTGAATTTGATAACAATTTAAAATTTTATAAGGCCTAATGGATGCATCCAATTTACTTGTAATTTTTTCTATTAATTTATTACGTTATTGATTCGGACGTACAGTATTTATTTAACCCATAGAATGGGCGTTTATTGTTCCGATAATTTTATTGTGAATTTAAGAAAAAAATAATTGTATAAACAATTCACTAATTCCATTTAACTGTGCCTGCAAGATTTGGGGTTTTTATAATTTTAGTACAATTTCAGTACTAATGGACTATTTATTCATCGATGTCAATAATGTTGTAAAATTTATTTAACAAAAAAGAAATGAAATGAAAACAAAATATTTAATATTGCAGTAAAAATTAAATAATATTTTTTAAGCAACCACAATTTTCAGAGTTCTCATTTAATATATTTTCATATTTTCCTCTGGTGTGTATTGTTTACTATGGCGAGTGAGCCTATTTAATTTATTTAAATAAATAATTTTCTTTGCCCGTTGCGTATGGTAACCCAGCATTTATTTAATCGTCCATTGCTTCCACTTTGATATTGTTTGTTTACAACAGCTTCCTCTGGTTTTTGTGTGTTTGTTAATGTTCCACCATCTGTTTTCTTCTATGTTTTTATTGGTGGGCATTTTTGTGTTTATTTGCCAGGGGCTGTTGTTTTGGTTTTACGATTAATGGCTATTTTAAATAATTCATTAAAATACCATACACACACGGCGCACTACAGATATCTCTAAACGTTAAACCACAACAAAATGAAATAAATCTTTCAAACGTTACTCACGGACTCCGTGTGACGACAGCCACCACTATCACAACTGCCTCGTCATATCAGTTACATTGCGGGTGATACTATTAGTTTGTTACCGCGCATCAACGGCTTGTCGTTGGGTGGGGGGAGATGGAAGGGGATACGTCCCTCCCTTCCCTTAGTCATGTACCAAGACACACCTGTTATTGAACACTGGTTAATTTATTTTTTACGAAGATAATTATTGAAGACGGAGGAGAAACTATATCAAGCTTCAGTAACACGTTGGGTCTGCACGCCCGGAAGTAGGGGAGATGCAAACGGAGCCGAGAAACCCCCCCCCCCCCCACACACACACACCCTGAAGTTTTTGAATTTACACTACATAGAATATTGAATTGGAGTCTAGATCTCTTTTGCATTACGTAAACTGCTTAAATAACACAGTTTTGCACCTTAAAATCCTAATTTTTTCGGAAGAAGGCCTCCGGACCCTCCTCCGCTTTATTGGGTGTATTATTTTCATTGGTGTATAAAATGCATGGTTACTGTTGCTTGATGTCACGTATATTTAACCTTGCAATAAAGCTTATAAACAATTTAATGAAACTATCTGTTGAGATTTGGGTCCCTTGCGAAAATGTTTTTCCGTTTGTGCGCCTCATCCCGTACCAAAAAGATGAAGCCTCCACATTCAAATAGTGAAAAAGAGAAAGGCAAAGCGAGAATGATTTTTTTTTCATTTCACTTGTTTTAAAATATATACTAATCGCACAATTATTTCTGAATATTTCCGTAAAGTATAATATAAAAAAATAATAATAAGTGAACAACGTTTGATGTGGTAATTCATGGCATATTGACAATTAAGTTCAAGATTAAATAATGTTTATATTAATGAATTAACAAAAAAATACATCACGTAAAACATGTAAAGTGTATTAAAACTATTGTAGACATCGTCGATATTTAGCGAATGTGTGTAGGTAATAATGTAGCCTTATGTTATTCATCATTGTAACAAGTTATGAAAATACTGCAGTAATAAAGGTGATTTAAGTCATTTAAATGATTTCATTAGTAATTTACGTCTGCGTACAGGTACAGAATATTTTTAAAACTGCATAATGTAATATACAGGTATCTGCTGGTATTTAAATACTGATTTGCAATGGGACAAGGTTCCAATAGGTAATATAACTGTGTGTTTGCAAAAATGTTCACAGACACCATTTTATATGAAACAATCACAATTTCAACCAGCTATATAGATAGATCTTTAGGTATGAAAAATTATTAAAGGGCACCATTTTTTGCTTTGAAACCCCAAATTTTCCCGTAAAGGGAGAGGCACCCGGCACCCTGGATCCCCCCTCCCATCTCCTGCTGTGTTTGGTGGGACTGTTGTTCCTCAACAACTACACCTAGTCCTCCCCCGCGAAATTATGAGCGTTCGTCGAACATTATCGCACTACATACTATAGAATTCTAAGTATAATGACTCACTATAGAATTACTACATGCTCTCACTAACCACTAAATAATAATTGTTATAAAATTATCACTAATAATTTTAAAGCAGTATTTCAAATAAGAAAAATGGATTACTGAGTGTGAAATGCTACTCAATTGTTTTGTTTTCCAGTACGAATATCTTGTTTTGGAGACACAGAACAAGTAATTGAACTGTCATTATCTGCATGTCAGCATTTCTTTTCAGTGTCAGATACGCCAGCCGGCAGTTAATGCCACCCGTGATACTGATAACAAAACATAACAGTGTCAACTCATTCACAGCCCAGCAGTTTTTACAGTCTTGTGTTACCTCTCTATCATAAAATTACACTACACTTGCATGAAGCAACTGACGACAGTAACTATCATTACATAAACTTATACAATAAATATGTTGAAAACTAAATAATAAATATTACACACGTTGACCAGGTCACCGAGAGTACCGAGTTTGATCATATTTGGTCCATTAAGAGTTATTTGGTCCTTAGTTGTTTTTTTTTTCTTTCGTTTGAGACACGGAAAAGTGAAGGTGATAAGTCGACTCCAATGCGTGTGTTAAACGTCGCTTCGCCTCTAAGCACAGAGTACTAAAAGAGCGTGTAGTATTTTTGTTGAGAGTATTTTTCAATGGTACTTTAAGCGGTAACCCTATTATTTAATTTGTGAAAAGCTTGTGTTTAACTCAGACGCAGGTATCTATCGTTTTGTTTTGCGATTACGGCTGGTATTTTTCCAGCTACAGAAATGTTAAGAAAGCAGTTTTTACAACTTTTGAAGATAGTTTTTTTTTTTTTTTTTTTTTCGTAAGCGAGCGGTATTTTTTAAAACAACAGAGACGGTTTGAAATGTGTCTTCTTTTCGCATACAAAAGGCGGTAGAAACAATTGTGATAGTTTTACTAGGGACCCTGTTTTTCGCGGAAAGAATTTTGCCCCACTTTGTTTCAGTGTCTTAACGCGCACATCTGCAGTTCTTCTCCGTGGTCAGTGATTGGATATTTTACCTATCACGAGCCTTGGGATTCTACCGGCAAATCACAGCCGTGTGATGTTGCAGGAACGTTATTGCAATTGGTTCAGTCAAATGATATACATAGACAAGCTGCCAATAACCATGATGTATAATTGCAGATGTGTACGCAAGACACTGAAACTTTTTGGGGGAAAATTCTTTTCGCGAAAAACAGGGTCCCTTGTTATACATAAAAAACCATTTTTCGTACCACGCTACAGAGGAGCTCATGCGCCAGGTCCAAATAACTGCCTACCTGCGCGACAGAAGCTCAGAAATAACAGACATAAGGGTGACCTTGAAACTCGCATCAAATACCGTATTGCCTCAACGAGCCAAGCGCTGAACTAGCGTGCAAGATTCCCGCCGACCCATTACTACTATGGGACACTAAGCGGTGACCGTATATTTTTTTTGGTGTAAAGTTTGTAGCAAAGTTCAGTGCAGGTTTGCAATCTGAGTCTCACATACATCCGGTTAGTACATTTTGAATTACGGCAATCTGGAAAGGTCTAGTTTAGCCATGTTTGAGGGCTTAGAATCTATCTGAAATTAGAATTAGAATCTCGTCTGAAATTTGTTTTCTTTTCGTACGTTGGCACAATGGACACACGTGGAATTTTTCGTACAAAAAACGCTGTTTAAGAAAGCCCTGCAACTCTTATGAATCGTGAGTTAGGCGACCGCCTTTGTGGCACAAATTTACAAATACACTAAGGCATATTGCAACGAAAAATGTCCTAGCTATGCTTATTTCAAAATTTACTGCATACAATGAAATGGTAACTGCTTACAAAATGGTTTTCATAAAATTTCCATTACACTGCAACATTTTTGTTAATTTTTATGTTGTGTCTATTTTCACTTTGCAGCCATATTTGTAAATCCATTTGGACAATATTAACGCACCTAATGTCATGGTCATGTCGCTCGCTAATGGGTATAAAAACTTACTGACGGCGAAGTAAGGTATTAAGCTGGTTGTGTTGGTTCTCACAATAAAAATGTATATATTGTGTCTTACGACGACTGGTGTAATCTTGATGAACGACTACATATTATATCACAACTTCTATGCTAGATTTGTCTATCCTGAGCGAGAACATTTAAACCTTAAAGTTGAGTTTAAATAGAAAGACTACACTCGCCAAAAAAATCATTATACGATTAAAATAGCAAGAAAAATGTGCAGCGATGTAAATCTCGAAAATCACACTGCGATAAAAATCGCAAAATATCGCGTATCGATTAACAATCGCAAATATAACGCAGCGATAAAAATCGCAAAAATCGCGCTGCGATAAAAATCGCAAAAATCGCGCTGCGATAAAAATAGCACAGCGATAAAAATCGTAAAAATCGCGCTGCGATAAAAATAGCAAATATCGCGCTGCGATAAAAATCGCAAATATCGCGCTACGATAAAAATCGCAAAATATCGCGCTGCGATATATCGCGATATGTCGCAAAATATCTCACATGCGATATATCGCAACAAAAATATCGCGCGCGATATTTTGAAAATATATCGCATCGCTTGCGATATATCGCAATATCGCACAACCTTAGCTATATGTCTTTCATCTAAATTTTTGTGATGATGATAAACTATACCGTGTTCCTTTGCTGCTGCATCCAAAGGATTTATTGGTGCATCACCTCATGCTAATCTATATTGCAATCTAGTACTCGGCCTTACAAAATGATATATTGGTGAATGCAGCTCAAAAGGAAAAGAATTTGGATCGCTTTTGGATAATTCACAATAAAATCACTTAATTTATTATTCAACATATCCATTATTCCAACTTTTTCATTGTAATAATTTTTATTTCTATCATTTTCTTCGCCATATATAACTAAAAGTCTAGCAATACGTTTTCTAACAACATCCACCCAAATATATTATTTGAGATAATTATTATAGTGTTTTTAATTTTTGTGTTTGGTAAAATTATGGAAAATATTTCCTAAGATATTAATACATTGCTAAATAATAAAAATGTCCGCCATTTTAAAATATTAACAAATAATGAACCAAATACATAAAAGTCTAGTCAGATTTGTATATAGGATATGTGTACCAAGTTTAGTGAAATTCTGAAAAAATATTTCCTAAGACATATAGTACTATGCTAAAATATATGCATATGCAATTTTCACAAAAGTAAGGTCAGCTTTGTATCTAGTAGCCTATTTGTGTACCAAAATTGATGCAATTCCGAGTTACAGTTCCTTAGATATCACATCGAATCAAAAAATTATGTGTATTATGTTATAAAATACTTTCGTAGATAGCTTTTCGAGCACCGGCCCGATAATCCAAGGGCTCTAAAAGACTTGCTGCTTCGTTTCTGAAAACTTAAGGATTACGTGAAACCGAACTGACATTATTATTGCTGAGTTGAGTTCTTAGTTCGGCCATCAGTCTCAAATACTGTCATATCTAGCATTGCTTCTTCGTGCATAATTTCAATCGGTGACTTTCATGAGCCTGAGGCACGTAAAATATAGCCATAATGCTGTCAAAACACAGCCATAATGCTGTCAAAACATAACTCTGATGTTTATGAGCAAATAAGATCATATTTAGCAAAACTAAAATACATTAACAAAATCTGAAAACAAAATTATTTCCTTTTCAAGTTAAGAAAAGTAATCCTTGATATTGAATTCAGAACTTGACTCTTGCCTTAGGACACAAAACGATTCTCATTTTTATTGTGTATCGGTACACACCCTTGCAGAATATTGTCCTGTTTTCTACTCCTGCACATATAGCGCAAATCACGCGCTTGGCTGACGGATAACTTTAAATATTAATCGTTAATTTCCATGTGTTGCAATTAATATTTTTTTCCTCATTAAATACTTTTTTAAGACTATTTTAGAAGAAAAATTTTAACTACATAGCGGTTTTAAATTGTGCAGTGAAATATATATATATATATATATATATATATATATATATATATATATATACTATGTTTATTGATATGTAGCTTATATGTAGGACATCCTTCTTGAACTGAGTACAGAATTTCTACCTGGTAGATTCTCCAAGAAAAATCCTACAATAAATGCCTTGACAAGGAATGTTGGGAAAACATTCACAAGGGTGAAAAACACTATCAACAGTATGTAATAAACCAACCACACTCTCCATCAAACAAAACGTGCACAAATAAGTCATATATGTATAATATAGGTACACTAGGTATTTGAATGAATGTGTACAGGATATTGACACTAGTATTACAAAACACGTCTGCTTCTACATGTTGCAGGGGTTCCTACCGTTGTGAGCAACTAAACTATAATTACATTGCGTCTTTAATTAAATTTTGAGCAAAGAATTCTTCCAGTGAACAACCTGGTGGAGTTTCTTGACAGAGTTTAGCATTTTATCGCTAGTGTCAAAAGCCCGCAATAACATGTTCTTACGTCGTTTTGTTCGACTTGATTTTTTGCCTACGTTCCCATCCATTTCCTTCATATAAGAGATGCATCAACAAGAGGAGGAAAGAGTATATATTCCCCCTTCCTGCTGAATTCTTGTGGCAGGAGCAAGCCTTACGCAGTCTGCATACAATAATTTTACATATTCATTATTTTTTAAATATATTACGTAAATTGTTATTTTTTTTTGTTATTTTCCGTGTCCTTTAACACCGCAATGCCTTGATAGAGGTACAGGGGTAAGGAGTAGGTGAGGGTACGTTTAAAGGACCCTCCCAGCATTCACCCGAAGTGATTTTAGGATAACCTGGAAAACCGAAAACAGGAAGGCCGGAGCCGGGGATTGACCCCGGATTCTCCCGAATGCGAGGTGAGTGTTTTACCACTGATCCACCTCGTTCAGTAATATTAACTTATTTTTTGAAACCAAAAATATATTATTATATAAGATAATGACCTTTTTACTTCCTTAAGTATGAAAATTAAAACTGATATTATTTGCTCTTTCCTTCCTGGGAATTCGACCCCCCGCATCATTTGTAATGAAAACATCAGGATTTTACAGAAAAAAACACTCAAAATACAAACAAACTCAAAAACGAAAACTAACCTTATAAAAATAACCAAACTAATAATATAACACAGGCCGTTTTAACCTGTAGAAGTCACTGTGCGAGGACGTACAAGGCCGACGAAAAGCACGAAGGTGTTTAGATAAGACAAATGCATAGTGGCCTTTGACAATAGTATTTCTAAAATTTTATTCATATTTTAAGCCGACGTATCTTCACGTAGACACAAATATTTTCTTTTTAATTACAAGCATAAGAAGTTTAACACAACAGAAAAAAAATTATATTGATTAATGTAGGGAGATTTTAGTATGGGTAGAGAAATTATGTAGTAGGTGTTTGAGTATTGGTAGATAAATTATGTAGTAGGTGTTTGAGTATGGGTACAGAAATTATGTAGTAGGTGTTTGAATGTGCGTAGAGAAATTATGTAGTAAGTGTTTGAGTATGGGTAGAGAAATTATGTAGTAGGTGTTTGAGTATGGGTAGAGAAATTATGTAGTAGGTGTTTGAGTACGGGTAGAGAAATTATGTAGTAGGTGTTTTGAGTATGGGTAGAGAAATTATGTAGTAGGTGTTTTGAGTATGGGTAGAGAAATTATGTAGCAGGTGTTTTGAGTATGGGTAGAGAAATTATGTAGTAGGCGTTTGAGTATGGGTAGAGAAATTATATAGTAGGTGTTTTGAGTATGGGTAGAGAAATTATGTAGTAGGGGTTTTGAGTATGGGTAGAGAAACTATGTAGCAGGTGTTTTGAGTATGGGAAGAGAAACTATGTAGCAGGTGTTTTGAGTATGGGTAGAGAAATTATGTAGTAGGTGTTTGAGTACGGGTAGAGAAATTAATTTTTGGCAAAATTAATTCTGCACCAACTTGTTTCAATGCTTTACCGGCACAGCTGCAGCTCTGTTTCTTAATCAATGGTTGGATGTTTAAGCTCCCAGTGCCTTGGTGTTCCACCAACAGATCACAGACCTGTGGTGTTGCAACAATTTTACTCTCATTGGGAGAGTCGAATGAGCGACGCCTATGCTCAACGCACATTCTGCCAATAGCCATAAAACCGTGACGCAGATGTGCACATAAAGTAGTGGAACCAGGTGGTGCAAAATTATTTTCACCAAAAATCATTGGCTCAAAGTATTGGGTCCGAATCCTTGCTTGCGTAGGGGCGCGGAAATTCCGTCTACTGTCCCATCTACCTCACATGAACTCTATAGTAACAGCCATGTGCATGCGTTATTTGTCAGCACCTCCCGGACGGCAGCGTGATAGCTCGCACAAGTGACGGACTGCTGCGAGGAAAAGTGACCTACTCCATCTGGGACAAGCCCTTCTACAGCTTCCAAGGCGTTCCGTTCGCCCAGCCTCCAGTCGGGGATCTCCGCTTCAAGGTCAGTGGCGTCACACGTGCCTAGTGTCCCACTTCCTATCTACTAGCGCTCACGGCCAGCCTATCTCGCAGCAGTGCTACCAACTAGCTTGTTTACTAACTAAACTTGTATGTTGTTTTGCTTAAGGCAGTCGCCTACATAGATCTGCAACTGCGTTGCAAATGTGTTACATGAAAGTGTTTTGTTACAAACATATTCAACTTTCCCCAAATATGTCAATACCAGGATCAAACATTCCAGGCGATGACGGAATGGCAATTACGGTAATACATGCGTGCCATAATAATTTTTTAAAGCCTTCCGAAGTCGTCCGTAATCGCCTTTCCGGACTAGTGTATCTACGAGACTACGAAAGGGGCCTGCATTGAATCTTCCTACAAGGTCTCGTACAACAAAAACAAAAAGAGTCAGCGATTCAGCCCACGTATGAGTGGACTTTTCTGACAGCTCTCCCATGCATAAATTTGTGAAATGCCAGAATATAATTGTTTTATGTGCTTACATTAGTCAGTAAGTTGCACCCATAATTAGAGATGATGGTTAGAGAGGTGCATCGTTTAATGACAAAAAAAATTGAGGTTAGTTCCAGAAACATTTGTCAGCTGTCGTGAAGTACATTCGTTCGCGTGATAGACTAAAGTTAAAGGAGAGTGTTAGATTATTTTCTTGTATTTTTTTTTCGAGCCATAGCATTTATTCAAGTTATATCATCAATATTTCTTCTTCGGAAATACACAGGATATATTCTTGATAAATTGCTTAACATAAATAATAATAGGCATTTATGTTTTCAGCAATGTTAATAACACATTTGATATCAACATTGCTATAAAAAGTGTACTAAAGCTTAAATTTGTTGATAACATTTTTGTAGCTAACATTTTGTCATTAATATTGTTACTTTTATTTTTTCGGTGCAAACTGAACTTTAAATGCCCATTCTATCATGTGCACGGTACATTTTTGTCGTGCATTGTAACACGCTTCACATAATATTTACAGAATTCGCCAATAAAGAACTGCCAAAATTTACTGAAGTATACTAACCAAAGTATATTGAGCCAAGTTGAATATACTGTGACTTGTAAATCACTACCCTTGATATTAGCAGGACTCTGTGATAGACAGCGCTTATAAAGGGGAGAATTAGATAATTTTCTTGTATTTTTTGTTTTCGAGCCATAACATTTATTTTAGTTATTTTATTATCAATGTTTTCTCTTCAACAAGACATGGGATGCATTCTTGATAAACTGCTTGACGTAAATAATAACGGACTCTTGCATTAATTCGTCATGCAGAATCATTGCAAGGGAAATAATAGGTTAACTTTTAAGAATGATTACAAGTCCAATATAATATATACATTTAACATTATTACGATATTAATATTCTATGCTTCAACACTGCCACATTAACCAAAAATATTTTAATCCTGAAGTTAATGCAGAAATTCAATAAATTAAATATAGCACCTAGCTTTCTCCTTTAAGAGTTCGTGGTAGATAAATAAATGCTGATAACATCAATTGATTGCTACGCTTTTTTCGAAGCCAATATGCCAACTTTATGAGAAAAAATTTATCCAGAATTACTAATTCCTTACGTGTGATCTCTTGCGTCGCAGTTAAATGCACGAGGTTCCGGCGTCAGAGATTGTGCCCCAGAAGTTGGTAACACTGGAAACCATTTTGTTTAAAACGTTGGCTAAAACTGTTGTCTAGGATTGCTATTGTTTAATTTTCGCAAATTGGCTTCAAGAAACTTACATATATAGATTAATTCTTTTAGCATTGAATTATGTACCACGTCGTCTAAAGTGTGACTACATGTAACAACAGAGCTAGCTTCTGTTCCCTCAGTTGTGTATATTATACAGATGACCCACGGCTTCAGCTATGTTGTGTTGAATCTGTGTGGAGAACCTCGCTCTTGAGTGTATATTTTCAACCATGTGTTGCTACAGTCTCCAAGGCCAGTGGAACCATGGAAGGGAATAAGGAACGCTACCGAGGATATCTCCTACTGCTACCAGACTCCAGTGAAACGAAACCATCTACCTCTATCAGAAGACTGACTATACATCAACCTCTACGTCTCCACGGTACGTATAAGGGTTGGTTCATAATTAAAAAAATATATATATAAGTACACGACACATAACATAACATCACTAATTGTGCACAACCAGAAGCTTTGTGCAAAATAAATTCACTATTGAAATTTTACTGGAATGTTTAGCCAATTTTATTATATTTTTTAAAAAATAATCTGAAATATCTGTTGCTGTATGGAATATGACCGATGGCCATTTAAACATATTTGAAGTGTAATCGTACTCTAAGGTACTTCTAACAGGTTGTAACAGGTAGTTCGTGATAAAGTGAGCATTTTCACAATCATATTTTCTAGAAAAAATATTAAGTGAAGCGAAGAGATTTTCGTCAGCACTCAACATCTTGGTCTTTAGCGCTGATGAGGGATGACACATGGTCGTCTTTAGTGGAAGGCCGGATACATTAATGTGTCAACGCTGCATCGATGGCATACTGCCGGTCGCTCATTGGTAGCCCTAGTCTGTGTAGACGTGTACACGCCACTAAAGGTGCATCTAGACAGTAGGGCAGTCAAGAAGTGACAAGCAGCAGGCCCCCGATGCAGTGTTGCCACATTAAAGATTTCGGCCTTCCGCTAAAGACGGCCATGGATGACATGATGTGAGTATGGAGTGGCAACGGAATGAAGGGGCGGGATAAACGGGAGATCCACGAGAAAACCCATCGTCCGGTACGATTCCCACATGCGGAAATCCGGAGACCGACTCCGCCGGGAATCGAACCCGGGTCGCCTTGGTTTGAGGCGAGTAGTCATACAACATATGTATACATATGCAAAGCGTTTTAAGTAGTTTTGTCAATGAAAATAACAGTAATCGCAATTTAAATTTGAAATTCCACCCACGTGCCTACTTTTTTATCCTTCCCGGTTCTGATTGGCGAAGTCAAATGATAGACCTTCCTCGGTTATTTGTAGAGAAATATATCTTAATTTTTATCAATTTGATGGTAGGTGCTACTAGTACTGAATGACGACACCGATTTCTTTCCTTTCTGGATATTTAGGAGCCCCGTATTTAGCTTGTCAGTCCCACGAGCGTACACCCTTAGTGACGCACAGAAGACAGCAGATCTTAATCAAATGCAGCCCTCCGCGAATACATGCGAATTCAGGGCACAACCAGAGTCAATCTTAAATAAAATATGAGGACTCTCGCGAGTGGAGACGCTACTCTAGGGCTCGTCCACCTCTCGTGACGGGCACGACCAGAGCCAGAGTCCCGGTAAACAATCCGTGGACCCCCGCGAATATCTGTGACTCGGGACACAACCATCACTCGCTGTGCCCGAACAGCGAATCTCTCAACGAACCTACCCGACGCGCTCACGACACTTTCTCTAAAACTCCCCCCTTTTACTCCCAGCCAATCATGGGCTCTGTGGACGACTGACAAAACTAAACACGGTCTTTTCTCCGTACTGGTTTAATATATATTTTCACAAAATTAATACAGGTTAACATTAACACACACCAACTTATATACAAAATTAACATTTACGGATAACTAATAATAATGTTAATGAAGCCACGCCCCTTAAGATCTGGTTCTCATCCCAATTCAAGTCTGTGGACTAGCTCTAGTCCTATGCTTACAAATTTCTCTTTCCCTCGGCGTGAATGGTTAAATGGCCATGAATTCTGACGTCTTATCTTGGCGTAGGTGTTTGTAACACTGGTAAGAGGTCTTGGGTTCGAATCCCGTGTAAGGCAAGACAACGAGAACTTCTTTATCGTACATGTACGATTATCACATGTGAAATTCCGGTTGTTTCTACAAGGACTCGAACCCACATTACAATATATTATTTTGAAATAATATTAAGCGTAGCCGCGGCCGTACAGCTAGCGACCTATAAAGAGAGATTTTCAGTAACTATCCTGACAATTCAGTTACTAAACAAAAAGTAAGTATTATATGCATGAGAAAAAGCTGCGTATCATCCAACAAATCGTAATGGTAACATGTTGGACTAAATTTCGTGAGAACTCGGGTACGATTCTCGGCTAAGGTCATCATTTCGATTTTCGTGGTTTCCCTAAATCTATCCAGGCGAATGCTGCTATGTTTATGTAACAAAAACCAATTCCTATTCCAGCTCATGTAATTGTGTGTCACCCTCTCTGATGACCTTGCTGTCGACAAGACTTAAAGCCCACTTGCCTTTCCTTCAGTATATCTATGGAATTACACAAATAAAATAATTCTGTCTGTGTTCATAGAAGGCTTTAAAGAAATTCTACATGTTTTTAAAAATATTTAACCAAATTTTAACTAAACAATTTTTTTTTTTCGTTTTGTTTATAACAAAAATGTTTATTTACTATGGTAGTTTATGTTTATTTTGTAAGGATTAAAATAACACAAAGTTTATCAAATTGTTATTAAATAAGTTAAAAATAACCAGAAATAAACTGATGTTATGCGTTTGCCACCACACCTTTTAAACAGTGTTTTCATGCGTGTGTGCGCACGTGTGTGTGAGTGACTGTAACACCAACGTTCTAATGTTTCTCTTAATTATGTTTTTTCATGTTGGCGAATTTGCACGCGGAAAAAAAAAATGATCGTTACGTTTTACAACCCTGAATGTCGTCTCTAGTATTCTTTATATTTCCTTGATGGCCTTGTTTGTCTTCTTCCGGACAAACCTTTACCGTTAGTCTGACAAATGGCGTCCTACTGAGCATGGCACGTTCACAGATACGCTAAATTAATGTCTCATGCTTATCGAAACACAACGTTGAATTATGGACCGCTTACAGAGACATGTGTCAAAAGTAAGTCAGTAGATTATGAGCGATAAGTGACGCTGCAGTGTTTTGAAGTACACCATGTTTCCATTGAATAGCCTAAATATTACCATCCAACGTTCAAATAAATATTTTGTGGAAACTGCACATACTGTAATAGTTTGTAGTGAACCGAAAAAAAAAAAACAAGAGTGACCACAAAATTTCAGTCGTAACAGTGCTAAGCAAAAAAAAAAAAAAATCTATCGAAAATAAATTGTAGCGGCCAGAATTTATAATCCCGTGCAGTTCATAGAACATCTGAGAAACTTATCCTGGGGGCCTATGCTCGAGTTTTCGTTCGTATGCGAATCGCCCGCCTGACCGCTCGAAATGTGTTATTGGTATGCTTGAACATTCTGCCGTCCTCGTACACGAGATTCGTATACGAAAATCTACTCGTGTGGTGGCAGGCAGCCGAATTGGGGATTTCGCATACGAGATGCCGTAAAAACCGAAGCTATGGAGCAAGATTTCAACAATTATATGCACATATATATATTTTTTAAGTTCCTAATAATGTTTAAATAGAAACTCGCTACTAATTAAGTTAAGTGTTAAATATGTTAATAAGCTCTTTGCAATAGTATATTTATTTTACGAAAAAAAAAAATACACGCTCTTAATTTAAAAAATAATACTGTATGTATTAATTATGAGTTAGCTGTTTTAAAGCAAATATACTAACATTTTTAAGTTAAAGCCACTCACATTGAATTTTATTAGTCGCAAAATTTTGCTATTGACTGAAACATACAAATTTGTGCCTTCAAAGAACTCAGTAAATTATTAACAAAAATGCACTAAGATACAGGCAGCACATTAAAAAAGAAAAACATTATGTAAAGAGTGGGCAGTTGATCGGAGGAAAAGATAACTGTGTGCTAGGTTCCATTAGTGTATCAACAAACAGAGTTTTTTTACACTA
>PNEQ01059504.1:15423-26564 GCA_003012365.1 Medauroidea extradentata
TTCGTCTGTGAACAGTTGTAACAGTGTAAAATAAAATTTAAACATTCGCTGTTGAATCACATAAAGTTCAACAAGCAACAATGTTATGAAAAATTGTGTAGTACCAGACAGTTCTGTTACTTTCGAATTTCTTTGTTCATTATATACAAACCCGAGGATAAAGTCCTCGTAATATTTTATAATCGCGATGGCTGTTAAACAATTAATGCGGGTGGTTAATTTTATTTGAGTAAAATACTGAGACAAACAAATTCTACATTTTAACAGTAGGTACTTGGCCTCTTACATAAAATTCAACAAAATTTGCTCTAAATTTAATTAAACTGCCTCACATTAATTACGTGAAATTATTAACATAACTAGGCTACATTATTATAGGTTAAAACCATGTAACTTAAGCCTTAGTTTCTTGAAGCCTTCGTTTCGTTAGTCTTACCCTAAAAGTGTTCTTTATTTAACCCACCTAACAGGAAAGGTAACTCTTTATGTTCAAATGTGTGTTATTTATTTTAAAAATTACATTTTGGTCTTAAGAAAATGTGATATTTATTAATGTCATTTACTGGAGAAGCGCAGATAAATATTTATATGTGCCTATATTTGAGTCATTAGTTGCTTCGTCTATACAAACGGAAGATAAAGACTCGCCTCATTGTGTCTAAAATAGAAAACTACGTAAAATAAATAATTAGTTCGTAGATTTATTTTTCTAGCATGAATTTATTAATGCATTCATTTAAATAAAAAAATATTCATCTGTGGCGAGTTATGAACCCGAATACGGTCGTTAGCAGGCAAGCACGCTACCGCAGCACTACGAGTATTACATGTATTGGTGTCCAAAAAGATGATTTTACTATCAATAAGGTGCTAAATCCTGTTTTTCTGTTATTACGACATTTCCTTTTGTGTTTGGCCGAGTTAGTCACACTGACATAGTTTCTGCTAATATTTAGATTATTCTGTCATGCTCATTAACATTTTAAATCCCCTATTTATCACAGAAACTCATATTTTGTATGTCGAGATAGACATTCGAATAGCCGCCATCTTGTCGACCAACGTTGCTCGCTTCGTACACTTATTTCGCATACGAGTTCAAGACAGTGGAGCATACCTCTTTTAAGCTAGGCCATTTCGCATGCGAATCTGACCATTCGAAACGACTCCTACACGAACACTCGAGCTGTGTTTTCCAGCATAGGCCCCCTGGTATGGAAATGTGTTAGCGAGTAGACGAAACTCGTTTTTTTAAATAATGATATTAATCTCGTGAAAAAACTCGGCCTACTATTTGGTCACGAAGGAGATCTGCTGACGTTTGTGGCATGACGCATGCTTGGAACTTTGCCAATGTGAAAGGAATCATAAGGACTGCATACAGCATGAGGACTACACTCTGGCAAGCAAACATCGGGACAACCATTTCCACAAATGGAAGCAATAAAGGTTAATATATAATGGCTTATACTAAATATGTGAGAAGGTTCTGTTAAAGTAACATGCTGGCGCTGGGTAGGTTTTCCCAGTCACAAGAAAAGTTTTGCAAGATCACCGGGTCCCATGCTCCAGTTTTCAGTCGCATGTGAGTTGGAAGCGGGAGTGGTCTTTTTCAGGACATGGAGATTGTTTTATCGTTCAGCTTTTCAATCTTTCAAGTTAAAATCGAAAAAACGTTTCTCCATGTCCTTAAAAACACCAGTCGGTTTCCAACTCGCATACGGCTGAAAACTCAAGCATGAGTCCCCAGTTACGCCCTCGAGAAACTCGCGAACTCGTGACAAATGGACGACTTGATGTACACGCCCTCTGACATCACACCGCAGGGGAAGGTACTGTGGGAAACAAAGCTTGTTTAAAAACATGCTGATTTGTTAGTTGGTGATGATAGAAACCAAAATTGCAGATCCTATCCATTACCTATGTTGCAGAATTTGTGAGGCAATCACGAACTGTATGACGTGCATTTTAGATGTTACTTTATATGTTTGTTGGTAATGTTTTATCTGGCTATGGTTTTCTACCCTTTTGATTATTATGGTGATTTTAGGTGAATAAAAACAAGGTCTTATTACTTTCTATAAGTCGATGATGCACTGAGTTACTGACTCCCGCGGGCGTGGCTAATAATTGAACAGACCCGTCAATCTAGCGCGGCCGATACACTAAGTTGAATTTGAGTTAGTAGCAGCCCGCCATCTGCCGTCGACGTGGATTAAGTGGTCGTGTCGGCGGTCTGCTGCCCCGACCTAGTAACCCTACTTGAAATCCCGCTTATCCACCGCATTTAACGTCGCGCCGCCAAACAAATTCACTCGCCCCGCCGTTGTTACTCAGTTGATCGGGTCGTCTTGTCAGCGGTCTGCCGCCCTGACCTTCGACGCCCGAACTCCCAAAGATTCCCACGACTCGCAACCACGCGAGCACTCTCGCGGCCTCCTTCTCCCGCCGTCCGTTAAAATCTCCCCTCGATGTTAATCGGCTGATCGGGTCGTCTGTCAGCGGTCTTCCACCCTGACCTTCGACGCCCTGGCCTTCGACGCCCCAAACCCCCGAAGATTCCCCCGACTCACGACCACGCGAGCACACTCGCGACCTCCTTCCTCCGCGGTCCGTTAAGATGTCCCTCTCTCTCCACACTGGTCGAAAACCCGCCACCGGTCCCAGTATTTGTAATCCGGCCAATGGGAGCATTCAGAAACAGCCCCGCCTACCGAAGCCAGCCCTGTAGTACACCATCGCCGCATTTATTCAATTCAATTTGCATATTTTGTTTCAAAACCTGGACAATTGTCAATTGTTTACTTAACTTATATTACTTATTTAAATTAACAGATTACTCAAGCCAAAAGTTTAATTCATATTATTTTTCATAGTCTCTAAGCCTCCTTCCTATAGGCTGCTGCATCTCCCTCCCCCTACTGGGCAGAGTGGTCCAGTGGAGGGGTGTGGGAAGAGTAATGGGCAGGACGGCGCCAACGCTCCTACGACACCACCTGCTATTCTAGCCCGAGGGAAAGGTTCAGATTCTCACATATTTCTCTTATTTAATCTCAACTCAATAAAAATCCTCGTAGCATATTTTTAATTGCAGATTCGGTATCGTGACGCGATACCGAATGTAATGAATGGTCACATGATAAGACAATTCCAATTTCGCAGGTTACCCTAAATAAGTGCATATTTTACTTAATACTTTCCAACACCAATACCTGCACGTTACAACTGGTATAGGAAAACTTATGGGGAGGTGAAACATCTTGCAGGCCAGTCTACACAACCCTATGTATACTCTAGCCTCACCAGTTTTACGTTGACTGCTGCTACGTAGAGCATTCAGTTCCAAACCAGGAAGTATTCGTTTCCTTGGTTCATTGCAGGTTCGTTCAGGACATGCCTGATAAATAGAGAGGATGATTTGTCGCGGGAAAACTTGACTGTTTGCTGGGTTTCAACGCACGTTCAGTTTGCCAGAAGATTACTGGCTTTCGCTCTTATGTGGAGCTATTGCCCTATTTGGCTGATCCAATAAGAATCCCGCTATTGTAATGTTTCATGCCTATTGTTGGTTTGCATACAGCTACGTCGTGTCAGATGTGTAGATGTGTTGTGATTAACTACAGTGTTTGCAAGGATATGTTGGAACAAAACATTTTGGCGATATATCATCCTCTCTAACCATAAGCCTATCGAAAAATAAACTGATATTCACGCATGTTTGAAGTCTATTGGCTATTGCTAGAGACAGGAAACACTCGCTGGTTCACTGACTTGTAGGCTAGCCTCAAAGAGTATATGTGCACACAAGTACGCAGTATTTGTCCATTAGATGCTTGCTAACACAATGGTATGGGCCTGCATTTAGTTAAATTTTTATTATTGGTTCCGAGACTTACACGAGGCGTCATATCAGCACCAATTGTGAATGTGACAAGATCTTACAGTTGGTGGAATTCTGGCACAGGCTAGATAGTAATACAGACGTGAAATGACGTGGCGCCTCTTTTGATACGAGCAAACTTCATCGTTTATTGGCTGCCCGAGGCTGTTGATACCAGCCCCGTGTCTGTTTGGCTCCTGCATGTTACTGCAGGTTGACTGTTAGTCTGGATGCCGGCTAGCAGGGCAGCTGCCTTATGCTGATTGGCTGGCCAGGGAAGCCATTTTTCTGGCGTGTGCGACTGAGTACGCCATCCTACCGGCTATTTCACTTATGTATTTCTTAATATTCTGTGATTCTGGCTTGTGCCTAAAAGAAAGCGCGAATTTTTTTAGGTCCCTACCTATTGCGTGTTTAAATTTTTATCTCTGATGTTCCGTTCGCCAGTTATATAACGGGTCGCCGCTAGTGTAGTGCTAGAGCACTCGCCTCCCACAAAGGCGATCTGTGTTCGATTCGCGGCTGGGTCGATCCCTGGATTTTCGGATGTGGGGTTGGCACCGGACGGTGCCGCTGGCTGGCGAGTTTTCTCAGGGATCTCCCGTTTCCCCCGGCCTATCAATCCAACGCTGATCCATGCTCACATTACGGCACCCCTCACCAGCGCTAAAGACCTAGATGTTAAGTGCTGATCAAAATAATTTCACTCTATATATACGTGTGTATGATGACCTGAAAATTCGTGTTTTCTTTCAGGCAGAAGCTAGACTTCAAGTAACTGTACGTTCATGCTTCTTTCACAATTGGCCGGTGACTTATTCGGCACCACCTTGAAGTCGATGAGCCAATAATAACCATATCACTCTTATCAGCGAGCAGCTAATTATCAGATGTTGTCTGCTTGAATACACACATATTATTGGAGGCTAACCTACATGTCAGTGAACCCGCGAATTTTTCCCGTCTCTACGTATGTATAACTAGAGACATATACAAAATTCGCGTTATTATTTGGTAGCAGACTAAACTTCACTTTCCTACACATGACAGAGCATAATCTGCGATTCACTTGGCAACGAATTTTTATGTGTTGTCATTTACGTGTGTTACGTCATGTATAAATTAGTAACTTTAATAATAAAACTTTAGTTTTATGCGCTTATGTTAGTATTATTTAAATAACATAATACACAAACAAATTTTTTACACATTTCCTTCTAAATCCAAGGAGGCATTTACCCCCCCCCCCCTCCTTCTCCACTCTCACCCGAAATGACGCCCCTGGGAAGATTCCGAGCGAAATTATGACCAGGCTGGTTGAAGATATCTAATTCAATGGGCAACGGAATATAAAGAAGAAGGAGATGAACCAGAAGAAACAAGGGAGAAAAAAAATATAAACGGAACCACATTCTCAATGTGGTTATTTGGCAGTAAGCTAGCCATAAATACAGTTTCAATATATTTGGATATTGCCTGGCGTTCCGTGTAATGCTTCGAATCAGTAATCAATCCACAAAACACCAACAAAAAGTACAGTGCGCAAACTCAAACTAGATAAAAAGGTTTCCCACAACGGCTAAACTAGTGAATAAAAAAAATTAGTACATGTCAACTTTAACGCACCTATAGTTAAGCTAGACCTTTTTCCCCGCCTTTCCTAGACGTAGAAATATCAAATGAATCGGTCATTTGAGAAACAACATAAGTCAATTTTCTGCCAAAATGAGTTATGGGTAGTATAATTTTTTACAGAGGTAAACACACATTGTACTATTGAAACCAAATAAGTCAGTCGTTACTTGTGTGTACAGCAAGGAGCAGAACTGTGAGTTCATTTGAGAAACACCATAAGTCACCGACCTATGTTCTTTCTCTAGTATACTCATATCATTGACTGGCGTTGTGTGACCTACATAAATTTCAAACATTTATGCCAGACGCAGATGATATCCAGGTTTTTACAACGAGGTGTTTCCTTGGCCAACTATTCGTACAAACTCTTGTATAGAGCACGAGATGTCGCCCTGAGAAACCAGAATTTATAACAAGACCAGAAGAACATTACCTGCAAGTCTTACAAAGGGATGTGTGCTGGACAAACATCCGTTTTTTAAAGTGTGTTGTGGAACATGGTGTATTAGATTATAGAAAGCAGTGTTATTTTCACATTTTGTAGCAATTTTATGCCAATTGTTTCCTGTGGGTCATAATATGTTAACTCGTAAATAAAGATATTATCAACATATATTGTAGGAAAATACAGGATACAATACTGTATCTTACTATCATTTTATAATGCAAACACTCTTTAACTTGCAAAACAATATATGTCAACATTTAAAAACTTCTGCTGTTCGTACATGTAAACACATACTCACATTTAATTGCAACTGTCATATAAATAATGGTACAGGATTTGTTGAGTAGTGCTTGCAACGATTTATATGTCAATCTCTATCAATTTAAAGCTTCAAATACAGCTGTTTACTTGTGAAACAAAATAAGTCAAAGAATTGAAACGAGCATTGTTATTATATAAGAATACAGAAACAATTATCATTGCAACCATAATAAAATTATGCTATGAAGTATTTTCAGTAATTTTTTGCAAATTTTTCATTAGTAACTTTCAGAATTACAGAGTTTTTTTTACTTCCTGAAAAGTTGATATTTTTTACTTATGTTGTTTCTCAAATGACCGATTCAAATGTGTTTGAAGTAACATAAATCACAATTTTTTTATTTAAAGAATTTATCCCTGCTAATAAAACTAATACTAAAAATTATTCATAGCAGCAAAAAAACTCCACAGTTTGCAGCATTTTATTAATGTATCCTGCCTTGTCCTGTAGCGATTAATTTCCCTTGGATGGTAGGTTTCAACCAGGTCAAGAGCATTAGGTAATTGAGTTATTTTATTGCTTGTTCCCCCAGCGGCCTGTCCAAAACACAATTACATAGTTGTGCAATTAACTCGACGACACACTCTTGTTAATTAGTTCGTGATGATTTTCACCCATGGGACTTTTCGACGTTATAGAAACATCACATTCAAATTCTGTTTCAATTGGCGTACTAAAAAACGGCAGACATTACAATTAATTTTGTAACTTTTTTTAGCGTTGTCGCCAAAGTGGGCAGCCGTGCTGTGTACAGAGCTTTGGCTGACATTCGTTTAAACACTGCATAACATGAATGTGTGATACCTGACTAGGAAGAGCATTCGAAGAATATTACACGTCTATGTATACACACACACATATATATATATATATATATATATATATATATATATATATATATATATATATATATATATTTATTTATTTATTTATTTATTTTTATAAAATATATTTTTTACAAAATTTTATAATTTCCTTGACGTTTGTAAGAACAATTAGAAAAGTCAGAATTTAAACATTTAAGAAAATACAACAGACAAAACCAATACATTAATATGCGTTAAAAATTTTATTTTAAAAAATCATAAAATGCACTCAAAATATGTATACACGACCTATACAGAAGGTTGTTTCACGTCGATAGGCAAATCACATCAGATATAAACACTTTAGTGTATAAATAATAATAATGATAAAAATAAAAATAAAACAAGGGAGACAAATGCCCTCCCTCCCCCTCTCTCCACGCCACCATTTAGACACCAATGCCGGCTGTTATATTTGTGTATAGGTCCGAAAACTCGGGCAGTCCACATACGTTTCTACCGTTTACTGAACTGATATACATGAAAGACTAAGAGCCCTATAAATAATTACCAAAAAACATAATGGATTTTAACCACGCATCCTTTACGTCGGAGGAATGGCTCTGTAGTAAATATGTGTTATTCCACTACTATCTCATTCTACACTTTTGGCAGAAAATTTCAGTTGTTTAACATTTTTAAATATATTGCTTTATTTTCTGGAAGTAATTTGGGCGAGACAATCCTTCTTAATATGAATAAAAGAAATACGTTCGAATTTAATGTTGCAACAACCACGCAGAAAATACCGGATAATTTTAAACTATAAGTTTAACTAAAAAAGTGTTTTTTTTTCAACTGGTTTTGTAAAGTTTAATGAGGCGGTAGAACTTCACAGAAAGATAATTAGAAACACCAATGGTTTAGTCTAACAGAAAATCAGACATGATCGGCTGTGTCCTAAACTGAAGAACCGTCCTAAGATTCGCCTGGAGTAGTTTTGGAAACACCGAAATCAGGATGGCCAAACCACGGGAATCGAATCCAGGCCCTCGCGACTGAGAGTCAAGTGTTTAACCAATTAGTTATAATCCTTGGTCTCTAACAAAGTAAGGTTGGGTTCTTGACCTCGACTAATATCATAGAAAATAAAACATCAAAAATGTCTCTCAAATACATTTCAATGTCAAGAAGAAATGTTGAAAAGCTTGTAAATTCCGGCTCTCTGTAGATTTTAGGATCTTATTTACTCACAGGTTTCAGGACATCAAAACAAGTCAGTTTTGGCCTATTTTTGACTCATCAGGTGCTGAGCTCCGCTGAATGTTATTTAACATTTAATTCCGTATCCTTGTTCTGGCCGAGACTCTAGGATAGGCAGAGTTCTTAATGAAGACAAAAATACACTCAGTAACAATTAAGTGTAGAAGTGCGCAATTAATCGTAAAATGTGATCCTATATAGAGATGAGGTGAGAGGAGGAAGTCAGTAGACCGGACGCTAGAGCCATGTTGTAGCGCGGTATGGAAAATATTTTTTCTTGTATAACTATAAAAATTTTTTAAATGCGTTTATCTAAAAAAAGAAGATACACTTCAAACTGTGTCCCTTATGATTTAAAAAATGCCGTTCTTCTTAAAAAACATGATTTCCAAGCTCCTCAAAAGTGTTTAAAATGTCTTTTTCACGTTGCTGTAGCTGAGAAAATATCGATCCTCATCGTAAAAATACGACACAGAAACCTGCATTGAACATTTCCATAAACTTTCCACAAATAAAACAACAGGGTCATCGTTTGTAGTCCCATTAAAAAACTGTTTCTACTAAAACACTGCACGCTATGGGGCAATATCTGTTAAGAAAACTCCCGTCGTAAACAATTTTTGGAAGAAATGTATTTTAAAGTTGACCATCCAAAAATAATAATTATTATTACATCACACTGGTTCCAGGATAACGCAGGAATGATGTGTTACAGGAATCCAACTCTTCGACAGAAGGTACAGTGGCTGCCAACCCGTACACACGACAGAAGATATCTGCAGTTGGGCGTAGAACTCAGCATGCACAGGGACTTGTTCAAGAAGAGAATGGATTTCTGGGACGAAGTCTACCGAGCATATGGATACTAGAGTGAAGCCGCCAGCTATTTATCATCGTGAAATATGTAACTTATTGTTAACAATGGTACTCGCTCTATTAAAAGTAACGTATATTTAAACAAATGTAATAAATAATGTCGATCACACCGGGCAAATACTCTGTGGGTGTTTCTGTTTTGTTACATTATTTTTTTCATGTTTTTTGGGTATGTATTTATGAAGCATATATGTATGTTTATTGTCCGAGAATTTGTCCTAATTTACTGAAGTGATACGGAGTGGAGTCTAGAGGAAGTAGGACACTGTCGTTGGACCGAAAATGGTTATGTTTTTTTCCTTCCGGGGGCATCGCTTAGCTCCAGCACCAGGCAGTATTCCTACAGGCAGTAGGGTAGACCGAAAGTCATTTCTCCTACAGTCGCGTCTCCAAACTGTAATTTCTCCTACAGTCACTGTTCCTAAAGTCATTCCTCCTAAAGTTATGAAAAAACACTTTCGGTCTACTGACTGCTACTCATACCGTCTTGCTCACGCGCTAGGGTTTGCAGCACCACACATTAGCGACAACACGCGATCGTTTAAGGCCACGGCCATATTTATGCTACATTTGAAAGTTTTATTTTTTAAATTCTGAAAGGCAGCTAATATCGCAAAACCATTACATAGAAAAGTTGGAAACCGTTTGTTCTATGGAGCCTTTTATTTTTCAAAACTTAATCTCTATATATAAAAATGAAAGCTGACTGATTGACTGACTGACTGACATATCAAACTGCAGCCCAAACCACTGGACCTAGAATCGTGAAATTTTTTGTGGGGGTTCCCTTCAGGTCTTAGGCTAGCACTAAGAAGGGATTTTTCGAAATTCGACCTCTAAGGGGGTGAAAAGGGGTGAAATGTGTTTCCGAAGAAACTTCGATAGAGCTCGAACCCGACGGCCTATCATCGTGATTTTTACTTTAATAGGACACTCGTAAAAATGCATATTAGCCAATTTAAGGATTTTTCGAAGTTTAACTTTTAAGGGGCTGAAAAGACCTTAAATGTGTTTCCAATCAACTATCGATATCTATCGAACCCTTCGGGATAGAGAATTGATATTCACTTCAAAATATTGCTTACGTGAATACCCAAAAAGTAATTTAGGTTTTTTTTCTTGAAATTCGTCCCCCAGGCAGTAAAAAGGGGCAAAATGTGTTTTTAATGAATCGTCTTTATCTTTGAAACACAACTGGCTATCGTCGTGATTTTAACTTTAATTGGTTACTTTTACAAATGTCTATGACAGGACTCAAAATTTTTTCGAAATTCTTTATTTAAAGGGGTGAAAATACGTGAAATGTGTTTTCGATTATCCTTCCATATCTATCGAATCAATCGAGATATCGAAGTACTCTTTGCTTTAAATTGGTGCTTTTGTAAGTATCCCAAACACCATTTAAAATATATTTTCCGAATTCAGCCCTAAAAAGGTTAAAAATGGGGTAATATGAGTTTTCGACTCACATTCGATATATATCGATCCCATAGTTTTTTATACAGCGAAGTGATTTTTGTTTAGGATTGATGCTTATTCAAATACCTAAAAAGCGATTTCAGGAATTTTCGAAATTCGCCACCTAAGGACGTGAAAAAGGGTGAAAAGTGGTCAAAAGCGTTTTCAATTAATCGTCTATATATCTTGAACCCAGCGGGCTAATGTTGTGTTTTTTACGTCCACGAGATACCAATAAAGTATTCTAAACCATAATTCAAGGGTTTTTCGAAATTTACTCTCTTAGGTGGTAAAAAGACCTTGAATGTGTTTTAGATAAATCCTCGATATCTATCGAACCCGTCGAGATATACAATTAATTTTTGCTTCAGGATGATGATTACAGAAATTATCGCAAAACGGTTTTCAGATTTTTTCGAAATTCGATTTCTCAATACTGTGCAGGGGTGATAT
>PNEQ01059505.1:0-26465 GCA_003012365.1 Medauroidea extradentata
TGGGTACAGATGTGGTTCAACATGTAAACAAATCAAGGATAATGCTTCCATGTCTTTATCCTCGCTTGGAGATTTTTCCTTTCCATAGGCTGCACCAGTTGCGTAATCCCACAATTTCTCCCGCATTAAAAGCATCTTCATAGCAAATTTCCAATCGTTGTAGTCGTCCATGCCCTTCAATTTATTGATGGCTGAGCCGACGAAAACCCGATTATGTGAATTTTGGTTGTTCATCTTCAGGAAGAAAGAGATAACGAGGAACAAAAATATTTAAATGGAAGAAACCGATATTTTACCGGCCTACAATATACGGCCCCATATATTTAATGGACTCTTCTGCCGTGATGATTAGCACTTAACCACGATGTGAAACATGGCTACTATCTCGGCGATTTACGCACACGCAACTTCACCATACTTTTGCCACGTTAATAAAAACGTTTCCAACGTCCTGGGCCCATAACCTGTTGGATTGGTGAAATAAAGTACGTTTATTAGTTAAAACTATTTACTGCGTGCATTTTGCTTCACAACAATTACGCCATGATACAACAAACTACTGAAAAACAAAAGAAAACAACACTAGGCCTATAAACAGAATAGGCAACTGCTGCTAGATTGTATTCCAACATTAATTTCACACACCATAGAACTGCCTACGCCATAACACAAATACGGCGATTTCACAGAAGCACCACCGTCGCATTTTTCTAAAATGTCAGCTTTATCTTTAATAGACCGCACTATCTTTTTCTGTTTTTCACAAGAACCAGAACTCACACTTTCTCCTTTTAGTAGCAATCGTGCAACATAACACAAAAGCAAACTCAAATTCACACATGTACTACGCAGTTACTTCATCGCCCGATATCTGACAGAATGCTTCCCTACGCGAAAGATTTGCAAGTCTTAGCACGTGGGGATTTACCTATTCGTCTAGAGAAGGCCGACCGGAAGGGAGATTACATAACTGCATGGCTCTTATAGGTTAGAGCACGATAGTCACAGCACACCGGTACTCTACCGCTCAGCCACTCGCCTGCCTGCATCACGCCGACCTCCATAGCACAGTGGGTTGGCGCGCTGGTTCTCTGTGTTAAGAGTTCTGGGTTCGAGTCCCCGACAAGGTATAGTTGTTTTCAATAAGCAATTCCGACAAAAACGTTTATAAATGTATTCATGTATTCGTCTCTAATAACCTCGGTTGCTAACGGGAAAAAAATGTTACCCAGTCAATCGGAAGGTCTATCAGGAGAGAGCCAGGATTGTCAAATCAGGTGCAAGCAGGCCTGTGATTGGTCGACAGACCCAGCCAACCAGGAAGCAATCACCCAGACACCAGGGTATATAAGGACCTGCAACTCTTGCATTTGCCAGTTGGTCTCCAACTCCGACTACCTGATGATGGCAACTGCAACAACTGCCGAAACATCGCAAGACAATCTCCAGACGCGGCTCAGACCCACAAGCCAAGAAAATACAGACAACGGCCGCGAAAGCCTGCAAACTATTTTTAAAAAATTTTAAAAATTAAAAAAAAAAAACTATATATAATTTAAAATTATAAAACTTTACGGCAGATGTGTGCTGGTTAACTGAAGATCCGGATAACTGAATGTCAGATAAGTGGTTGAGGAGTGTACATGTTTTACTTGTACACTAACCCACATATGAGGTATAGTCACTCTATACAATATTCTTTTCTCCATCCTGTGAAGGGAAATTATTATTTTTTTTTGGGGGGGGGGGGGTATAAATATGTATGCATGGCAATTTTTTTTTATTTGGTTGCGAGCGACTTTTTATTAGGTATGAACCACTGTTAAGGGCCCAAGTACACGTGGTAAACATAAGCTAGATTTAGTTTTTACACCACTTATAATAATTTTGATATTCTGGTTTAGATTTTACCACTCGACTGTCTCGTGCTAAAAGGCAAACATAGGGACAACAAAATTATTCGAATAATATTTATTTTCAATGCGTTACATGAATATATTGACACTTATAGTTTTACATTCAGTATTATCTTCTGTGCAGCAAAGTCTCTCTTGTTCATCATGAATTTTTACACACTCTATTGGTTATCATTAAACCAAAATCTTAGGGCTTCCGAGTTACACTGAGCAAAAGATAATAATTTTTTGTCACATTTGTGAAGTTTATCAGTGTACATTTCAACGAGTTTCCGGAATGTTGTAGGGCACCTAAACTGCGTATGCGCATTGATCATTTAATACTGTTCGAGCACACGCCACGTATCACAAGCTTTTGACTATTTCCGATGACAAACACTAGGCAATCTTCATTTAAAATGTAACCCAAGACATTTAGTATTTGAGGGTGTGGAATGTTGCCAGAATCCCACCTGAGTCCATGTTTCTGGTACGTCTGCAGTCGGTATTGTTGTTGCGTGGTACGGCTCAGATGATCCCAAGGGCATGGTGGTTCGAAGGTGAAAACTTTTGTCGTCAGGTCATCGTCACTGTCCGATATTGACACCCGCTTGATGGTGAGTGAGTCTTGCGAACAAAAGCCATGAATGATACAGTATATTTTACTGCATGCAATCCACTTGGGAAAAAACGTCACTACTCGGCCTCGTGGGTAGGCTTCTTTGGAGTACGGCTGTCACAAGCTGTGATGTGGACAGTAGTGGATGAAGTGCTGGTCGCTGACGAGGGACGACGCGCCTTGTACCAACTCCTGCGATATGGCGTGTCCGAAAGTGAAGTACAACCCTGGAAACACTCCTTGCATGGAAAACCGTCGAGAATATCCTCGTCTTCTTTTAGATGATCTGGCAGGAACTTGTACACAGATGGTACCTCTCGCGGTGCGTAGACGAGAAGAAATTCTTTGGGCAAGTACGGTTGCTTGTTCTCTCTGTCTAGCAATGTTAAAGATTTATACCTTTCACATGCCACTGTAGCAGATAATATTTTTTTTTCTGGCTGAACTGCAAGCAGACATATAATTCGTAGAGATACGATAATAATGGTGAAAAACATACTGAGTGCTCCAACGCAGAGCACAGCATCGCTTTTTATTAAACCATTATGCTCGGAGGGGGGATGAAAGACGTTCCTATAGGTTAGTGGAAATGGTTGTGGGAAAAATCGCGCATAAAGTAGAAGGGGAAATATTTTTTTAATAATTTCTTGGGAATGGAAAGTGTTGGAAGGGGGGAATGGAGGGTGTTGGTTTGAGTGGGTTATAACACGAGTATCAGTGAGAGGGGAAAGCAGAGGAAGGGGGGAAATTCATCACGTGTTTAATCGCCAATTTAAAGAAAGGAAAGTAGTGGTAGGGGAGGGATACAATTATTAACACATGTAAAAAGTGGTGAGAGGAGTAAGTGTGTCGATGGAGCTTGTCTGGGTAAGATGTGTAGGTAATTACTTAAATAATTTTTTAAATAAAAAAATTATTAAATAGTTTTTTACTAAAAAGTTTTAATATACAAATACATTTATTAAAATTTTGTTTATTAAATATGTGTGGCATTTGGATGGAATGCGAAATCAAAAATTTTTCGGACGACTCAGAATAAACCCTAATATGGTAACCGGAAACCTTGTGATTGTAATATTTTTCGGAATTGTTTGAAATTTTGAATTTTAGGATTTTTTTTTTAAATTAAAATTGTCGAAATTTTGAACAAATTTTGTAATTTGACACTCGGTGACCTTGACTTCAAGGTCAAGAACAGGATAAAGCTTAAGGTCATCAAACATGACATCGGTGGCAGTGATATCACAACATGGAGGGGGGGGGGGAAACCCTCACAGCACCTCACTCGCTCTCCTGTGCCAGGATCGGCATAATCATACTACTTTTTATAATTTAATTACTCTTTAAATTTTTTTTTAACAAATTGTGTTCGTGCAATGCATAAGTATGTATTTTTAAAATCGCTATGTATGTGTTTCTTTTTTTTTTTTTTTTTGTGCCTATACATTTTCATGTTACCACTAAATCTAGCACTGTATACTTTTCATCACAGGTATTAAACTGTGCAGTATAGCCAATAATTATAACTTATCAAATTCTCGATTTCGTACTCTATATAAAAGAAAATATAGTACCGTATCTATTCTTCTCTATTAACTTTAGTTAATTAATGTCTTAACGCGGTAGATATAGTTTCAATTTGTGAAAGTCTATTTGCGTTAGGAATTTTACTAGAATTTTGTGATTTATTAAAGGTTTTTGTTATTTTAATTTTTTTCAGATTTATGTAGAATTTTTAGCAATTTTTTTTTAATGGTTTAAACTTTTTTTGGGAACATTTCAGATATATTTATCGGAATGTTTCTGTGTACTGTATTTTTCTAATTTTTTTTATTAGCTGACGTCATCGATGTCAAAGGTCAACCGAGGTCACCCACACGCCCTCTACTTGCAGACTTTGTCCCCAGCTTCCCTTTCCTATTACGGAAACCTGGGTAATTAGAATTTGGGTATTATTAGAAGTTTTTATTGTAGTATTTTTACCTTTTTCTGTATATTTTTAAGATACGTTAATGTAATGATTAAAAATGCCTTTAATCAGTTATATTCTAAATATATTGTAATTAATTCCAATATATTGTAACATAGCGCCTGCTGCATATTACAGATATGTATAAATTTAATTTATTAGTCTTTGACGGCGCTGGAATCGTCTATTTTTTACTTTGTCTATGCAAATACTGTCCCCGAGCCAGAACACGTTTTGAACTTTGTCTATGGGTTGAATGTAAACTTCATGGTCAGGTGAGTGATTTATACAGTCTTTTGACGATTTAAATTTTATTTTTATTTAATGACCAGATATTTGCCTGATCTGGGCGTTGAGGCGATCGTGCTCGTACATAGTAGAAAGAAGTAATTCAGCGCAAGAATCAACAACCACGTAATAAACAGAAGAAGGAGTTTTGTGATAGAGTTTTTTTTCGGTGAAAAAGAAAAAAGAATGTTTCGACCACGAAATATGACGGACGTAGACCACTGACAGGAAGGTAACCAGCTGTATAAACGAGGACTGAAACGTCATTCTGCAGTGAAAACTGGTTCTACACTTCAGTACCACGTTGGTTTGGAAGATTTATCCCGTTGCGAGACTTTCACAATATCTGAAGTATAAGTACCGTGGGTCACAAGTTCAGGTCGTTAGTATGAAGAAGACGTCTCCGTTCGAGGTGCTGGAAGAAGATCCGAGTCCTGAGGAACTGTCCAACCTGATGCCCTCACCGAGAGGTCGAGCGGAAGAGTGTTCGTCGCCTCGTCACGTTTCGAGGATTTCCGGAATTCGCCTCTAGGACGAGGTCTGCAGAGAAGGTCCCAGTACACCACCCATCACTAGATATCCGGTTCCTTCGTGACTACAAGGATACGATGTCAAGGATGGGCGAATTTTTGGTGAGACAAACTTCAACTTCGCCGTCATAAGAACAATTTGAAAATCCCGAAACATAGAACGAAGTTTGCAGTTTATCTCGGAACGAATTAGAGACGTGAGATGTAGATATTTTCTAAATCAGAGCATAAGAAAACTGTGCTAATTAATTTTCAGTAACCAATTATGCGGCCCCTAGTTCAAAAGCTATGCCGGAGCAACAAACTCTGTCCAAGGAAAATCTACGTCCTAAGAATCAGAAACTGACCCAGTTTTAAAATTTTGAAAACGATTCGAGTCATGGTAGTCTTATTGTGTAGGTCAGGTTTTATATCTGGTCACGGTATTCAAACCCCCCACTAATACCCACTTTGTAAAGTTAAATTTTAGAAGCTTTCTTCAGTAGTTCTAGTTCCTGGCTCTGTCTGTAGAAGTCATTTCAATTGACCATAGATTCCTTTCAAATATCAAGGATATTAAAAGCACCATATTTGAATACAAATTCGATTATCATTTTTTTAAATAACTATATGACTTCTGCAGGCGTTTCTTGTTTCCGATTAGATTTGTAGTCTAGAAAAGAAAAGAAACTACTGGCCTTTCTTGTGTAAATGACACGGTCCAATAAACCGTTATATGTAATAGTTAAATTTTATATTACAATATTTATCGTAATTAGTGTACAATTATGTGTGAAGGTTGATGTTAACTTAGTGCTGTGTGAGAACCTCCCTCCCTAATTAAAAAAAAATTATACATTTTTTTCGTCGGTAAGTTATTATTGGATGCTTCTACTCTGAGGATTAAAATGCAATTTAAAATTAGGTTAATCTCAATAAAAATATTCCAAGGGGTACTTTTGTGTGCCCATAAAATTTTACATTTGGATAAATTAAAGTGTTTATTTAAACAGTTAGTTTAACTTTGGTTTAAAAGATATCTAAGGGTGTAAATAGAAGTTCATATCTTGTAAACTATTTCAGATAGAGAGCTTAAATCTGATGTGCAAATAGAAGTAACAACAAGAATATTCTGTTTACCCAACCAGTGAAACTAAACTATAAGATACGAACTTACAGCTTCGCTTTCAATTATCTGACATGGATTATTGAAAACCAAAAATTACTTCACATATAAAAATATCTTAAATAGCTATTCATGCAGAATAGAATAAAGAAAACATTTGTCTCTTGAAAGTGATATTCCACAGATAACATAAAAATTACACTTCACCAAAAAATCCGAAAAAAAAAAAAATGAATATCAGTCATCAAAGTTTAATCAACAATGATCCTATTTAATTACTCCGATTTCCCCTACTACTTTTATGAATTTGATACTATAAAAATATATATTTCCTTAACTATGTCGAAATTACATATTTCATGTTACTGTACAAGTAAGTAAAGAATATATCGTATTCGTATACAAAGTGAAGAAATTTTGCTAAGAATGATATCGAATTGAAAGAAGAACGCCTGCTGAAGTACAAACAAATGGCAAAACATTATTGTGCAGTTTCAGGATTGTAGGACCTTTGTGTACAAGCAGAGGAGAAGTGAAATAAATAATAACAAAATACTTCCTTCTTGACACAAAACAAAGATCTTTGTTTTATAAATTGTTTTACCAAATAATAGAGCCCGTGATTTATAACTGTACGACACGCATAAATTACAGCGATCCAAAAAAAATATCGTAGTTATTTTTATAGTGATCAAAATAATTTTAAAAAATACATTTAAAGATACCTCTTAAAATATGTCAAACATAAACAATGTATATATGCAACAGCACTTTAGAGCTAGTATACGTTGAGCATTAGCTTTTAGGATAAAATGTCTTACTGGAATTTTTTACTTTTACTAACGTGTTTTTTTTTTTCAGAGATGAGCCATTATATGGTACTAAATTTCTCCGTTTTGTAAATAAATAAACAGAGTTTTTCAGATTTTGTAGACGTTACAGTTTTTTAAATGTATATTTTTACTAAATTAATATCTGCTATTTTTATTAAACCTTGTACTTTAATGAAATAATGATCTTAAGATTAGCCACACGTTAAGAACTGTAGTCGAGAAAACTTAAGCAATGGAATTACGTCAACAAGAAAACTTTATACTTTTACACATCCTTAAAAGCAAGCCAACAATAATTAACTTATAAAACTAAGGAAGAAGTCTATGAATTGCACAATACACATATTTACTTCAGCATAAATGAAGTGATGGAGCCACCACTCTACATTATTACACCTGTAATCTTTTATTATAAGGCAACGCGTTTGGAAGGTAAGAAAATAATATTTGCAATTATCTCAATATTGTTAGTACGTTTTGTTGTAAGACAAGTAGAAAATCACCTAAAGGGGACACTATTAAATATAAAATGACTGAATTTTGCAAAGTCATATAAAAATTACAACATGGGCATATATAGAAATCAGCAATTTTAATATAGCTGGATGAAGCAGTCATACAAGTTAACGTTCTTCAAGGTCACAAGTAATAAATTTGCAAGAGAATCAATTAAACCTTCGTTACATATATGATGTGAATTAAAGATAATAAATTTCCATAATTATAGATCGAAGAGGCTAAGGCACAGCCACGTAAAATACAGATGATTACAAATTTAAGAGCTCCGCCTTGTTGTGCGGCTAAACAATGTGTAAGGCTTCAGACATGAAAATGTCATATTACTTGAATTTCGTCTTCTAGTGTCACCAGTATAGCTCTGTTAAAAGTGTCTTGGATGTGCGAGAAATTTCGCTTAAGAGCGACATCCTTGAATAATACGGCCAAATTCCAGTAAAATGGACGAACACAGCAAAACAAAAGTCATTTTATACATGTAACAAAACGTGTGACAAGTTATGATAAGAACGCTTAAATAACAACTTTATAACAGCTTTTTGCAAATCCGAAGTCTTGAGCATGTGTTTATATGCAACTTCTGAAGCAATGAGATACAAAAATATTCTACCAGGTTCATTAAAATAACAGCGGTTTAAATTTTTAGTTCTCGTATGCAGTATTAGACTTGTTTTAAACCCTAATAGACCCATGTTCGGAGAGGCTCTTGTTTAACTTTTAACTAAAAAATAAATTTCTAAAATTGTATTATTGTATAAGAAACGATAGAAATGAAATACGTTTCCCGAAAATACCTTTAATGTTAAGAATTAAGCAAAATTCACCAAATAATTGAAATCTATTTAATTAATATTCCGTAAGTTACACTATGCAAAAACATAGTAATATACTTAGTTACTGGCAGTAGCCATAATCATAATTACACTGTTGGTTTTCCGGGCACTGATAAATGTAATATGATGTTCTTGATCTTGCAGGTTCGCTTGGAACGCAGTCGCCATAGTTTCTTCCCTGATCTGTGAATAAAATAAAATTGCATATTATAACATTATTGTCATCGTACAGATAAGATCGTGCACAACATACGAACAGGTTTCTATTGTTTGCTGCATAAAATATGAGTTTTGAATTTATATTAAAATACTAGAATATTATGTCCTTGGTTTTTACAAATAAACAGTGTTAAGTGGATAGTTAAATAAATAAATGTTACTGAATTTGAAACAAAAACCTGTTACTAGTTGGGCGAGAATGTGAACACAATAAATAAACAGCGTATTTATGTTTTTAATTATTTCCACTACGACTATTGCGATAACCATTGCAGTCGCAAGACTTTTATCACTACACATCACGTAATTGCTCTCTAACTTGCTTCAGTTATTACTTAATGACATTACTGATTCATAATTTCATAAACGAGACGCCCACGCAAGCCCTTACAAATAATAAACAGGTAAATTATTTCGTAAATATTTCTTAAATATTTCTACGAAGTGGCCAGGTAGGACGCCAACAGCTCCTTCCACGCTCACTTTTATTTCTCTCCTGAAAACCACGATAACGTCCCTCACAACTTTACTTTTGGCAGGATAAGGTCCTCAGCATCAAACAACCCCTGCGAATGTCTTAAATCAAATGGAAAGACCGAACTATTAAAAAGGTGATTCGGAATAGAGTGCACACTAAAAAATCCCTGATTAATTTCTATTTCCTGCCAGTTTATATCTTTCCGCCGAATGTAAACACAAATAATGCCACTTGCTTTTATTTACATAGGGTCGTGCTATGTTTATAAATACATTAAACTGCTCCGATAAATGTTATTTACAATATCTACTCATTAAATGCACGGGGGCTGAATATAATATACAAAAAAAAAAAAAAAAAGTAATCTTAGTTATAAATACCTGCGAGTTAATGTCTGGTTTCTGTCTATCGACTAATCTAAACTATACGCACTATTGCCGCTATGAATCTCGTGAATGAGGGCATATTTTATTTGAATTTGTAACGCAAAACCGCAACTAAAACAGACATGACACACGCTATTCAATAATTCAAGTTTCGTTCAGTTCTACTGCCACGAACAACGACGAGGCACTTCAGAAACAATAAATTACGTTTTTTTTCTTAACATGTGTAATACAAAGTATGTTGTTTCTAGACTAGCAAACTTAAAACATAATTTACAGATTACCGATGGTTTCACGTCATTTCGGCAATCATACTCAAAGTGGTTTCCAATACTTTTGAATGTGTATATACGCACGCAAATGATGCAACTTTACGGCGAGAACCTAACTCTAATGCACCATGTTGGTGGAGTTTTGAACTGTCTGAAGCGAGGAGCAAGTTGTAACGACCACGGCGACTCGAGGTCGGCGATAGCGTCATATTATTATCGCACCAATTGAGTCTAATTATACTGTAAGTATGGATGTCAATAATATCATAAGTAAATATTTTGAAGTATATTAAATACAGAGAGGTCGATTTCATTATATGTTCTTTCACTAATATTGTATTCAAATAGGAAAATTCATGGAACTGCATGCAATGAATCCCTACCAACCTTACAAGCAGTAAAGTAACTCTTGTTAGTGGAGGCATATATGCAGTAACGGCTAGTGATTTTTTTTCAATTGTTTAATCGTTAGTGGTCACTTTATCCCGAATGACCTATACAAAACTTTGTCCCTTGTAAGAAAAAGCTTAGATCTACTGCTGATCATAATTTATTTCATCCTTACTTTTATTAAAACTTAATTTCTGCAATTATTAATATCAAAATGAATACAAATTATCACTTACTAGTGCTTGTGTAACTTTAATTAACACCTATAAGTAAGTAAATAAATAAAAGTAACCTCTACTGCCAGGTTGTATTAAAGGTGCTGCACAGAGGGTGGATGACTGGAAGCAGTGGGAATGGGCGCTGCGGGTCCTGCACGAGACATTTATGATGGCAGATCAGCCCCTCTCTTAACTTAGAGGAACTTGATTTTTATGTACTATTAACAAGCTGTTCTTTAAATACCGAAATTTGTAATACAACTTACATTAATTACCCTAGTGTCATGGCGGTTTAGTTAGAACTTGACACGTGGTATCAAAAATTTCAAATGCCCCATTTTACCTTACGTTATTACTTATACTTATGTCTTGTTGAGAGCATGCCAAATATTTGCGTGTTAGCTGGTCACATTTCATATTAAAATAGCTAAAACTCTTGTATTAATTACATTAGATTTACTAAAAATTTATAGGCATTTATAATTTAAACAGTTATACAAAATGACTTCATACTACATATCAAGGCGAAACTGATGTAGAAGTAGACCTAATCATGATATCACAACACCTCAATTTATTATTGGTTTTGCTTGTTCGCTTTAAAAATACATGATGAAAAATTATGAAAATTAAATTAAATTTTCCACATGTACCATAATATCATAGACTTGCTTTTTTATAAACATAGTGGATGCTTTATTTATTTTCGTTTATAATTGGATTACTTACAAATTTAATTAAAATATAATTTAACGAATTGATAATTAAGGTGGAAGCTTTACTATATTGCAAAAGAATTTCTGTTTTGAATTGTTCGTGATTATTAACGTTGAAAATGTTAGCATTTTGCACAGTCGAGTAACTTTTACATACACGCTTATATATATATATATATATATATATATATATATATATATATATATATATATATATATATATATTTATTTATATGCATATTATATATGTATACGTAAAATAAGGCTGTTACAATCACATTCTATGTGGCATAATCTCTTTTAGCGTCCCAATATAAAGAAACGTTCTGGTAAAATTTTCTCTGGTACTGAGTTTCCAATAATATCCAGACCCAAATGTAGTTTACAGCCTTTGACTGTTTGCAAATCGAAGTTGTTTGTAAAATCTTTAGTTAAATAAATACTTTTGTAGAACGTCACTGCCAGGGCATCAAACGTTAATTTGGAGTAATCATAAGTCACACTAATGCAACGTGACCCAAGTTTACTTATCTTTTGCACATTTATTTAGGAATTGATAGCTCCTCACTGGTTTAATATACGTAGTTTGACATTTCATGTTGTTACATACACACAGTTTCTCACGTCCATAATCTAGTTTTTCCGTAGTCTGCGTTAATATGTTTGCTCTATTTACTAATGGTGCCAAGAGATTTGTTATAATGATTAACATTAGTTTCGCAGCCCTACAAATTACGTGTAACGAGAAATAATATAATTTTTTGTGACTTTCTGAAGAAAGTAGTTGGCTTCTGAGACCACATTCCTGTCCGTTAGTCTGTATTTATGTGTGTATGCGTTAGTGTGTATGTATGTGTTTGCATGTAAGTGTGTGTCGTGTGTGTATCCCTACAACTGTGGACCGAATTTCATCAAACTTGGTACACATGTACTACAAACAAAGTTGACTTGACTTTTGTGAATTTCGTTTTACCTGTGTTTGTATCTTTAAAACTGCGGCCACCGATATATTTCATCATAGTATTTCACAATGGTAACCATTATTATATATTTTGCGTAGTATACCATATGTATTAAGGATGCTTTTTTTTAGCGATTTTATCAATCTTAGCACATTAACTACATTGCTTACTAAACTGACTTGACTTTTCTGTATTTCGTAATTTCATGTTAATATTTTATATAGCTGCGACCATGTCACATTTACTGAGTAATATGACATATTTGTGGGAATATTTTTTCCGGAATTAATTAATTTCAGTACGCTTATTTTAGTTAGTTCACCGAAATTTCATGTACTTCGTTCATTCCTGGGCAATATTTTGCCATATGTGGCAATTATTTTCTTAATGATAAAACATCTCAAAATGTGTTCTTCATTGTATTCAAGCTTTGTACGTGTATATTGTTTGGTAAACTGTGTTATCGTTTATCATAATATGTCTTTATTAATATTCTAATTTAATATTCCTAGATGTAATACGTATGCGATATTAACTTTCAGGGTTAATTTGCACCCTGTTTGAAGAAAATAAATAGTCTTTGTTTTACAGATCACACGAAATATATGAAATTAATTTTTCCAAATTTCTTGAGATTCGGTACACATTTAGAACTAAGTAAGGTAAAATGAATTTAAGATTGATGGTTCATGCTGTGTTTATGTGTGTACATAAATCATTTCATATATACATATGTTTAGAAAAATGTATGGTTTGAAGAGATAATTTAATGCATGCATGTCAAAAAAACCGACGGATTAAAAAAGCCAATTTAATAATACTCACTTCGTTGATTAACTTTAAATAATAAAAATTATTATTTTTATAAGGATACCATATAAGAGGAATTTCTTCCCCAAAATAATATAACAATGAGTTATGAAAAAAATTTAAATGCACATAAACTAATGTATTATTTAATTTTAATCTTCTTCCATTTTGAGAATTTCATTCTTAGCTATGTTGATGGTTGTCTTAATTTTTGTAATTTTATATACTGAGGGATATAATTAACAGCTAATTATAAAGAAAAAATTGTTTCCTACTAATAGTCTAACGCAGAATGAGTTCTAGGTCACGAATTCTACATCCGTTACCAAAGATCGCTTGTCGACTAATGGTTGTGGTGCAAATCTGCTAGCGTAAAAGTTCTGGTTAGGAATTTCGCTATGCTGATATGTTATTTTTAAGCAGAACTTAGTTGAATGTTCACATCTCAAAGTAAAATGTTACATTGCAAATAGCAAAAGTATGGAATAATACATTCCTCGCCACAATTTCAGTTACAAAAAAATCAAGAAACACGAAGTCAACAATTGAACCTTCAATACACAAGTAACAGTCACGAAAATATAATCCTTTATTTTCAGTGTACTGTTCTGTTAGTTACGGATTAATTGACCCCCAACCATTTTTAATAATTTAACTGTATCATCTGTTAATTTACGTACGTGTATTGTGTTTTTACTGTGATGCAACTGTAAGAGCTTTCGGTAATAATTTGTGTAAAAGTAGGATATAGTCTCATTTAGGAGGTAATGTTGCCAGGTGTATTTTTTTAAATAAGTAAAACTTCAATGAAACACCGGGAATAATAAAAATATGACCCACCTATCCGATAATTTCAAATCAAAGAACACAGTACCATTATTGGAAAAATTGTAATATTGTGTTTTGAGTTTGTGAAGTTTAATTTTTAATTTGTGACTGAAATCGTACATATATTTGCAAATTCTTTGTAGCATCACATGTAAAGATGAATTTTCTATACATTAATGGATATAATTATACTATTTTTGATTTTTATTTGTTTAAGTAATTTTTACTTCAAGCTAAGTGGCAACCAGGAAACATTTAGTAACCAAATATCACGAAAAATTCCAAAAAGTTAAATGACTTAAATGAGTTAAAAATATCAGAGTGTTTCATGTTCCATACATTGCAAATTAATTTTTTATATTTAATATTTGGGAATCAGTACAAACACACTTTACTTGTACGCGTGTTATTAATTAAATATTTTGTCAAACTAATGTTGGTATAAATAACATTCATTTCCAAGTATTTAAATTTTGCAGTGCTGTTTATAGTATACAATAAACATTAATTTAATTTTAAATTTGTGGCAAGTACGTTGAACCCTGCCACACCCTGCCTGGGACACACATGGTTGCAGCGCACATGTGTGTAATACGATCTGGTTTCTCTAACCCCATTACAACTGTGCAGAGAGGGGTGAGCGCTTAGAATTGAGTACGTCAGAACATCACTAATACATGCGAAAGGCAATGTCGAACAACCGAGAAGGGAGTCGGGGTTTCCACCATCCTGTACCGTCCGTGGTTCTATACCTGTCTTCGGACAGAACACCTGTCACACACACACACACACACTAACACATATACTTATATACATTTTTATATTCGGAAGGTAAAGAATGTTCTTATTTTATGACTATAATTCTTACCATAATCCAGTAAGCACTTTTCGCAGCAGTCGACGCTGTATTCACGTGTTAGTGTTCCACCCAGATTTGAACAACTTCCACTGATATTTTGACATCCAGGGCAATTGGCGTCGTTCTGAGGCAAACAATAACACTGTACTGCCAGCATCATCAACACCGCCAAGTACTTGTAGACGTTTATCTGTAACACACGCATGCAGAGAAGTCTTTGTAAAATAAAACAAAGACGATGTTTTAAATACTGCAAAGATTCAGTCAAAACTGTTTTCTTTCCTCCGCTGTTATATTTATTTAATAAATATAGACCTATTTTAATCCCAATTACGATTTAACATAATATGTAAATATTCAGCTACTAAGGAATTAAAATTTATAGTTCCAGGTAATGTAGCAGCAAATAATCCAGTTTGCATTGTATACTGGAATTAAAACCGTTTTGCTGTTTACGAGATGGATTTAATTAAGTGATAACGACTGAATAACATAACCTATGTAGTTTTATAAAATTAATTCCCGTCAAAGGAAGGCAAGTTTTTGAAATTATACAATTTCTGAATTGAAAACTAACATATAGCTATTACACGATAAAGTAAAGTAAAATTTAGAAGCGTTAAACAGAATCTTATGTAATTGAACTCCAATTTTGACAGTCGTGTACATAAACATAGTCAACACCGAATAATCTCTTAAAATAACTTGACACATAAAATGTCTTGCGAAATAATTGGTTTTAGGTGTAGTCCAAGCAAAGAGGAAATTTGATAGCTGAATTTAATCATTAATATCAGAATATAAATATTCTTACGAATTCTTTACGTATTAAGATTATTTCACAGTAACGGTTAAACGGTTATAATATTTGCTATGCACGTCGACATATGTAGCACCTTTAATGTTTGTAAACATAACGCAGTTTTTTTCCACAGCTCGGTGCGGTAGCATTCGGTCCTCACATTAAAAAAAAATTGGCTTATGAAAACGGTAATCAGTAGGTTATCTCGGTGCATTCTGTCGTACCTCGTGCGATTTGCGTTCCATTATTGTTCTTTCCTTTCAACACATTTTTAGTAAGAGTTTTAAAATGTCTTCGTACCAACAATTGAAATGAGTTGTAGCAAGTTTTGGTTACACCATTTTTACGAAGGTACTTGATGTGTATACGTTTATATACGAGAAGAACGCTCATATACAACATGAAACTATAACTTTCCACAAAAAAAAAATATACTTTCTCTATTATCTACATGGCATTAAGAATCTGTACAATTTATTAAATTGCTGGACATTGAAACATAAATAATTTTAGGTTAAAAAGTTACCAGTTATTACAGCATTGCAGGACCTCTACAAAACTGATTTCTATGTGAAATATATCACATTAAGTTGAAATGATCTTACCGACAGACAGCGCTTTACGCAAAACTCACTATTTTTAATGAATTGTGTTTCTCTTCAGAAACAGTCGAGGCGACCGACATGATGTTAAGATCTATAGAGCGCAAATGTTCTGTCATATATCTTGAGTAGTTTACTTCCTAGTGAGCACACAGCTTCGAATAATTTTCAGCCGGCTTCAAATACTTGTGTAAAAGAGATGGCCAACGCCTGCTGATGCGACAACCATGTAGACGTATGACGTAGGAGGATACCTACGGTATATTCGTCCTAGCTGTATTGACTATTTCTGTAATTATTATTACGGCATGCATTCAGTTCATCAATGTCTCTTGCCTTAGACTGTACCTGTCGACGTAGACATTTCTTTCTGATGCGTTACTATTGGTTTTCACAATGTAAATTCCGGGTGGTCCTGCCTAATTGCGTCAAAAATACACCAACAGATGAAGGTGCGATAATCGATAACATCTACGATCGTGTTGAAATGTGTTTGGTTATATCACTAAATTGTAAACATTTCGTAAGCATTTTCAGGTGATTTAAAACACAGTAAAAATATCACATAGCCTACTGTTGTATAAATGACCACTGGAAAGACAAAATTACTGATTTTTTTTTTTTCAAAAGTTCGTAACCTTATCTACACGTGCATACAAAAATAGGTTTTACTATATAAACAAAATACGAAACTCTATAAACTAAATTTCCTTGACACAAAACAATATGTGTAATGTTAAAAACAAAAATCTTGAAGTGACATAATACTTCCTTTTAGATTTGTATACACTCAGTTGAAAACATTCTTAACTATTAGGTCAAAGTCCATTGTTAAGAAAATAATTATCGACTATTTCTATATCTCATCAAACCATTATCTGCACTTTCATTCAAAAATACTTTTGGTATCACAAATAATTACGAAAAGTTTACCCCTTACGATTTGTACTTCTGTTGACAAAATTGTTATGCATGACAAAATTATGTTTAATTGACATAAATGTATCATCTTACCAGAAATTACACAAATCTGTCAGTTCTGGCAAAACGAAACTTCATCATAAAGCAAGTAATTGTTTGTGTTTACAACTAGAGTCTTATTTTTCTATTTATGTGAATATTTGTTAACATCAGTAGTGGCAAGTCAGCGTAATTACACTTTATTCAGAAATAAACAATTTAAATTATTTTTATATTTAAACTACAATTTACCACCGCAACTAATATTCCTACTTTAATCAACGCAGAAATATTTACATTACTAAATTTGTCCCTTGATATCCTCTGTAGTCTAATGTTTTACGTACACAAAGAAAAGTTAAATCTAAATTTGATAGTGAAGAGCTGATAACGTAAATTAAAGTCTCTTTTTATAAATTAAAATGTTCTTGACATACATGTAAATGTTAGCATTATGTGCTTATGTCTTGATGACTTTGAAATTGAGAGATAACAAATTATAAAGTAAAGTGAAGAAATTTTGAGCATCGCTTAACATATAGGTCTAAAGCGGAAAATATTACCAGCTGTCATTACATTCATGCCCGACGATGTTCTTTACGCTGACACATACTTCGGTTTGTCTATCCTTTACATAAATATTCAGGAAAAGTTTCCCATTTTGGGCATTCAAAAAATTAATCTAAAATCGTTATATATATATATATATATATATATATATATATATATATATATATATATATATATACATATATAGGCTATATATATATTTATCAGTTGAAGACTTAACTTCAAATTAAAATATTCCCAACAAGATAGGTTGTAGTTGTGCGTATACCTGCCAACATTGCAAAAAAAAATTTTCAACTACATGAGATAAGACTCTGTTCTATTTTTCCACCATGATTGCCAAATATTAAACCTCTAGGCGGATTTTATTACGGTATTCTGAGAACTGTAGTAGTTTAAATCCGGGACATAATTATGTCTTTGTATCATTACTAAACACACCGTTCATTTGAGTCTAATACACCACATTTTTAATCATTCTTTCGGTTTTAACGTAGGCTCTAATCAATCAGAGAAGTACGTTTGAAATATTTTATAGCTTTGTATGCGTTGTGATGGTCTTTTTTTTTTCGTTTCTAAACGAAATGTTAAAATTTAATAGCTCAGCGGAGCCTTCACAACAACTTGTCGCTCCACGGTGCTTAAACCTCTCATACCCAGAGTGTGTGTCCCCACTTTGAAATCTACACCTTCCGTCAGGAAAGCATATATTTCACTAACGGAAATTCAAAAATCTTTAATAAAAGTATATACGTCCTTGAAATATTTTTTTACAATTATACGATATGTTGGCGATAATTACTGTAGGAACAATGTACAATTTATTATTAACTTACAGGAAAACTCGCGTGCAAATAAATAAAAGGAAGGAAGCATAGCCAAATGCAAACTGTAGGAAAGAGTTATTAACCATATTATTACAAATAAATTCGTGTTCGTCTTTAAATTGCCATGTTAAATGGTTTTATATTGTTTTTCTGTGCTCACACTCTACATATTACGATAGATAAAAATATGTTATTTTAAATGAATTTTTTGACATGGTGAAAACAGTAATTTTAAATTGGTGTAGTGGCAGTGCAGGAGAAATTTTTCCCCAATGGTACATACAATGGTAAAACATTTTAAGTATTTTAGTTAGTGCATTGAGATATTTTATGAACTTTTGTCATATAATATACTGTTTATTTAAATAAATACCAACAACGATAGTGTGGCTAATGGCAGAAAATTATAAACATATCTTAAAATGTTATTAGCACCCATAATAAGCCTCTTTCCTCAATTAAAGAATCCACTGACTAATAAAAACAAAATCGGTGGCACACATCTAAATCATAACATTTCTCGTAATGTCTTACAATGCGTTGGAACTACATCGATAATGGAAATCTATTAAAAATTAATTTAATTCGGCTATTTTTAACACAAGGAAAATTTGTCTATTAAATGGATTTTTTACCATATTTTCACATATTGCAATATATTATATTTAACACTCAAATTATGTATTATGGTGGTTCATAGATTTGATGTAATTGTTCATATAAAAATAAATTTCAGTAACATTCACCTGCATTATAATATTTACAATTACGATAAGACGATTCTTATAATACTAAATAAATTCGTTACTCAATTATTACCTTACATAATTTGTATTTACAAACACATTTTTCGACAACAATTTATGCTTTTAACGTATGCGATATATCAATAATTTACCTTCATGGTTCAGAAATATTTTTCAGCGCGAACAATGGTAAGACGGACTCTTGGGAAAGCAGGTATGGTAGTGCACATAATAGAATTGCTATTCTTATATAGTCCTTAGACAAACTAAGTCATCGTTAGTCATGCTCAAGCGCAATTGTTTTAAAAGTTTCCTGTCACATGCCAGTCCTGTGTTCCAGATAACATTTTGATAAGACGGGGGAGACCCACTTCCCCGTGAAGGACATCTGCCCGCCACCTTGCACCTTTTCTAGCTGTGTCCCTTATCAACTTTCTAGTCTTCCAGCACCCCGCACCGTCTATCGCATTCCCCGCTCCTCAGAAACCTTCTGACTCGTTTCTTTTTCTTCCGTCTCTGTTACAGGTTATTCAAAATTAAACAACCCCTTTCGTTGTCAGAATATCTAACAGGCCATGAAATATGTGATCCTGCAGAATATGCAAACACGTAACTAAAATGGGTGCTTTTACACGTTTCGTTCAGAAGATACAAAATGGATATCAAAGTATTACACTATTATTATAATTAAAGTGCTGGCACTGTTTATCAACCTTCTCGCTTCCACAGCCAAATACTGTCTCTTCCCAGAATGCTGGTAGACCAAGAGCCCATGAATGCCAGACCAATCATATACCAGAATAGCTTAAAGATTCTCGGCACATGCTCCCAACTTTTATGATGTATGTATAACACACTGCAAATTCTAAACCGGCCTAGTGCTGAATTTCGTACGGGTCTAAATAAATAAATAACGATGGGGTACTATGAAGTTTGAATCATCGTGGCTTTGGCAGGTAACATGTGGAAAGTTGATTTAAATAGCAACTCAAAATTGTCAAAGAATAAATCTTAATTTTCGTATATCTTCTTCATATATAATATATTGCTAATCAGTGAAATATGCATTTTAATGTACCCAAAATTGTGACCTCCCGTTCAATTCGTATACCTAAAAAATACACTTACATAAAACAGAAATCGGTTGCCTTAACTATGTCGTTTTGAATACATAGTTTAAAGATGATTAAAATACTACTATACTATTAAAATTGCAAAGTCAGTTTAAGTAGAATTATTGTTGCCACACATACAGTAGCCTACTGGAGAGCAACAAATACCCCATGTAATCGTACAATTTTTTTAATAGCTTTATCCATAAATTATTATAGGAACACGTCAGAAAAACAACTTATTTCTAAAGTTTTGTTAATTAATGAATAAGAGCACATAACCGCTGTAATGTTTTACGCGTCATTGAATTTAAATCGTTTCTTAAAAGAAATTCGTGCAGCTGACCAATATATGTACATATCGTAAGCTTATGGAACATGTTTTTAAATGCAAATGTTTAGCATATAGAAACTCTAGAACAATAATACTGTAATTCAGAATTTACATGTTTGTTCTTAAACTATCTGTTTTAAATACTTCAATTTATTCAAGCACATGATTAAAAACATTTCGTCATGACAAGTTTCTGTAGGCCAATCCAATGATTTTTATCAATATTGTGTGTTTCTAGTATCATCAATATATTTATTCAATATCGCCGACAGAAATGTAAAATATCCTCTAGTTGGGAAGGGGGTGGGATTCGATGTATTGGGCTACACATTAGGCGTATTGTATCCTTGACGACTACAGGGCGAAGAGTGCCGGTATCTTAATAATTCATCTTGTTGACCAGTAGCTGCTTTGCGGCCCCCAACAGGAGCCATTAACAGCGGCTCTAATAAATATTCGACGGTCGTAGGCCTTCGGTTTAAGCGTACTGTGAACTGGGGTTACTTTGTCCATTTTCGGGGTTACTTTGACAATTTATAATTTTAGCTTTGTGTTCTTGCGGATAATTGGAACCGAGTGTTTGAAATAAGTTATTATATACATAATACATAAAGTATATATATATATATATATATATATATATATATATATATATATAAATAAATCATTTCAAACACTAGGTTCCAATTATCTACTTATATACATACCTATAAATGTGTGTATACAAACTTTCTTTACTAAACGACATAAATACCAACATTTTGGGTGGAGAAAGTTACCCCACATGGTCAAAGTAACCCCGGTTTGCGGTACAAGATGTAACATACACATATTTAGATTTCTTCGAATAGTTTTTTATGTATGGCGGCAGTAATATTACTGTGAATAACAGTTAGTAGACCTCACACACATCTGCTTGCTTTCGACTCAAAACTTTCTAATTTTTAATGTAATATAGTATAAAATTCTATGAATGGACCACGGTCGTCGTTTATGTAATCATGTGATCATAATCACAAGAAGTATGTGGGTGCCTTGATAAGCACTTTAGGCTTATTATTGATTACAAGAATAGTCGTTCCAATTAAGACACGAAGTTTCAACTCGTATCTCGCGTCACAGGAGAAGTCTTTTCAAGCGGACAGCTCCATGTCGCGGGTTCTCTCATACCAGTGTTTATTACCGCGGTCGGCATAGAATATGGTCCCGCTAGAAGCAAACTAGTTCGCTCGCCCTCAGTGCATTCGTCTTCAAAAATTCACATGTCTGCACTTGTGTCTCGACAGACTCATGTGTCACCGAAAGTCTTTTGCTCCGATAGTGAGTCGCCGTAACATTTTATTTAATAATTTACTTTGATCAGCGGTTCATGAAAGCATAAAAAAAGTTTTTTTAACGTCTGCAATAAGATTTTGATGTCGGAATGCCCCACTGTATAGGGTACATTAGCCTATGCACAAAGTTGTATTGCATTTACTGGGAACGAGAGTTTTAAAATGAAGATGAGTACCTATTCTTTATGGTAAAGCAACAAAATTCGTGAAATTACGAAACGAATTCGTACATGGCTACATAATTGATTTATAGATTCGTTTAAAATTGTCATGTAGAACATTGTTAATACAAACTCAGAATTCAATACTTTATTTCGAAAATAATGTTAACGTCACTAAATACAAATATTTTAGAATCTGAATTGGGTTTAAATAATTAAAATGTAATTTATCATTTCATGTATGACGTAACTTCTACTTAACTTTGTCAAGACAGTGCAGCACAAAGTCAGATACGATTTGAAACGAACATATGTCTATGTCTGATATTTGAGATAATGTATAATATGAGTAAGTGAAGAGATTTTGTTCTGCGCTTAAAATAAATGTGGTGACCTGAAGTGAGTGTGGCGCAACGCCAGAATGAACGGTCTGGGGAACCTGGCGTCACTTGAGAAAACCCACCACGAATGACAAAATCTTAATTATTTGTTTTACTTTTAACATACTTGAACCAACAGATGATGAAACTCGCAACGCATATTTTTTTAAAGGTTTTTTAATCGTCGAATTTTAAGGTTATCTTACAGACAAAGTCAAGGGTAAATTAATACTTTGTACGGTAATCATAGGTTCAAGAAGGTGTCAATTTACAGGTTGAATGGAAAATCCTCGAAGTCAGGTATTCTTTATTTTTATTGTAGCCTTATTCTAAGAATACGATGTCACTCATATGCCATGCACTTATGGTCTTGGCATCTGGCTTACGTAATATCCTGTTTCTGTGCCAACGATTCATGTGTGTGTGTGTGTGTGTACTTTTCAATACATGCGCAGTGTTTTGGGTTTTATTAAATTAAGCTAGCGCAAGCGAGATTGTGTGTAATCAGGTAAAAATTTATATTTAAAAGAAAATATGTGAGATTCTTAATTAACAATGACTTCAAAGAGTCCCATAAACAGCGCGAAGGATCTAAGTGTATATTAGTATTGTGTATAGACTCTGTTTATTTTAGTCTAGGGACCCGTAGCGTCTAAGTGGGACAACCTCTCGCCTCTCACTATAACGATTCTGGCTCGAAACCCTACAGGGTAGGTCGGACGTCTATGAATTGACCCCCTTTCCCCTCGAGAAATACTCAGAAAAATTTCAAATAATTCACAGCATTAGTTCTTTGTTAGTAACATAATTTGTTTCGCAGAAAAAATCGTTAGTTCCAAATTTTTACTACTACTAATCAGCTAATTAAGTTTTGGGTGTGGTAACTTCACATGCTTCCATCCCAAAAACTCATAAAATATTCAGTATAATCACAGCAATAGTTCTTCGTTGGTTATCGTTTGTTTTGAAATATAAACAATTTCTTCGAATTTCATCTGATAAGAATAAGCTTACTAAATTTGAGGAATGGGGAACTTCAGATTAATTCCCCCACCCCTCCCCACATTTATATTTAGAAAATATTTACAGCGTTAGATATTTATTTGTTATCGTTTGTTCTACAATAAATATCGTTTTGATTTACATTTTAATTCCTACTAATAATGTAATATAATTGAGGAAGTAAATTCACACTGCCCCCCCCTCCCCTTCTAAAGGCACAAAAAATTACAAAATATTAACCCGTTAGTTTTTGTTAATTATTTTTCCTTGATAAATATTGTAAGTTCTAAATTTTTATTGTTACTAATAAGTTAGTAAAATTTAAGAGGCAGATATCACAATAACCTCGCTAAATACTCATAAAAATTAAAAAAATTCACTTTGTTGTTTCTTTGTTAATTGTTACTCATCGTTTGTTCAAAATATTTATTGTTACTAAATAACCAATATAATTTTGGGAGGGAGCAAATTCACATGGTTACAACCTCCCGCACCCCTTCTTAAATACTCAGAAAATTCCAAATATTTGCAGTGTTAGTTATTGTTTGTTCCACAGTAGAATATTTTTGCTGTAATTTTCAACTTCCATTAATTACATAATAATTGTTTGGGGGGAGTGGTGGGGGAGGCAACTGCACACTGCCTTCGAAATAATTAAAAATATTTCAAATTATTTATAACGTTAGTTATTCGTTACCTACCCCTAGTTACGCAATGGAAATCAATAGTTCCGATTTCTTAAATTCCAATATTTAGCTGCTGTAATAGTAGAGGTAAGGGGAAAATTCACACTGCTCTTCCCTACTCCCAAGCGCTGAGAAATTTTTCAAAATATTTACAGTGTTAGTTCTCCGTTAGTTATTGCTTGTTACGCAATAAAATTATATTTTTTCCAAATTGTTTCTTACAGTAAATAAGTAACTAAATTTTTTTTTAGGGTTTGGGGGGATTTTGGGCCAACTTCACACCTACCCACTCCAAATAATCAGAAAAAAATTTAATAATATTCACAGCGTTTGTTTTTTGTTAGTCAACGTATGCTCCGCAGTACAATTCGTTAGTTTTGAAATTTTACTATCACTAATTAGCTAATTTAAATTAAGGGATGGGCCAGCTTCACATTGTCCCATTCCGGAATGCTCACATAATATTCAAAGAGATAAATAGCTTCAGTTCTTCAATAGTTATGGTTTGTTCCGCTGTACAATTAATTTGTTTTGAAATTACATTACCACAATTTAGCTAATTAAATTTGTGAGGTGGCCAACTTCACATTGTCCCATGCCCGAATGCTCAGATAATATTCACAGAGATTTATAGCGTCAGTTCATTATTAGTTATCGTTTGTTCCACAATAAAAACAGTTAGTACAAAAATTGTACTGCCACTAATTGGCTAGCTAACAACGTCACCCTCCACGCGAAATGCTCATAAAAATTTCGTAATATTCACTGTCTTAGTTCTTCGTTAGTTATCATTTATTTCGCCATAAATATTGTTGGTTACCTATTTATACCGCCGCTGCTAAGCTTATTAAATGTGTCGTTTTGGTTGTGGACGAGGGCAACTTCACACTGCCCTATTCCTAAATGCTCCGTTAAAATTATTAATATTCATAGTGTTAGTTCTTCGTTAGTTATCATGTCAGTTCCGATATCAAAACCGTTACTTCCTAATTATTACTGTCACTAATTAAGTAGCCTAATTAAATTAGGGGAGGTGGCAACTTCACACTACACTCCTCTCAAATGCTTCGAAACAATTCAAATTTTGTATGTCATTAGTTATTCGTTACATATTGTTTGTTCCGGAATAAAATCTTTTGGTTCCGAATTTTTACTGACACTAATTAAATATTAAAATTTGCTGCGGGAACATTAAAATACCTTCCACAATATTTAGACATTTTCGAAACATTCACAGCATTTGTTCTTCATTACTTATTATTTGTTCGCAATAAATTAGTTTGTTCCGTGATTGATGCTATTTAATTAGCAAATTAAAACCTTCACACTGTCCCTACTATCAAGTGCTTAGAAAAATTTTCAATTAAACACACTTTTATTTCTTCGAGTGTTATTGTTTTTCTACAATATAAATAATTTTCTAAGAAATTAAATTAACCATTTAATGACAAGAATTTGCAAGGCTGTTTTGGAAAGGTGCTTATGCACTCCCACTTAAAGTTGACAAATTGACTTATCAAACCTTCTCGTCCCGAAATTATAAAAATAGCATCAAGTTATGCATACGATTAGATATGTAAGTTATAGTTTGTTTCTTACAAAAATTGTTTCCACTGAATTTGAAATTCATGATTATTATTTGTGACACCTCTGCCATTATACTGAACCAATGAAATGTGATATAGACGACACGACACAATTTTACAGAACGAAGGAATTTGCAAATTCGTGTTCCTAGCTGATCTTTAGAACAAACAGTTGATCTTTAAAAAAAACAGTTTATTTTTACTTGAAAATAAATAGCTAAAGTAGGTAACCTAAAGGTCGCCTATGTTCCCAAGCAAGCTAACACTATATATATATATATATATATATATATATATATATATATATATATATGTGTGTGTGTGTGTGTGTGTGTGTGTGTGTGTATATATATGTGTATATATACTAGCAGTCCCCCGCGGCTTTGCTCGCGAGTATTATTCGTAACTGATAATATTTACTTTAATTGAAAAACCTCTTCTTTGTACACAAGATTGGTACTTCAGTCATCAAGTGTTAGAATGTCCAAGCGGCTAGTTGAACTAATTCTGCAGAAGGATAAGTAGCTATAGCTGTCCACGCGAAAAGCAGTCTTAAGTTTGTCCCTGCCACTAACAGCGACTTCGCCTGGGCCTTATTTATAAAACTGCCAATTTGACGTTCTATGGTAGTTACAGA